>JAWWNH010000066.1:13402500-13687500 GCA_034641385.1 Darevskia mixta
TTTAGAAATGTTAGACAAAGTTAAAAGTGGTGCTCATCTTCCCATGCTCCCTAAATTCTGAACAAAGCAGGAAGACAAGAGCATTCCAAAAATGTTTAGAAGTCCACTCCATATTTTCTAATAGTTCTAGCACACCACTATTTGGAGCTACTCCAATCCAGGTTTTACTTATGGGTTCCTACAGTCTAGCTTGGGTGTTTTTCCTTGAACACTATATTTTCCTGGGTCCATGAAGAATCCTATAACACTCATTAGCATCTTCTTCCCAAAATATTGACAGTAGTGGAAATGGTGTACAGAAGAACTGGACTGCAGTGAGTCCGCAGAGTGGTTGAGGAAAGGTTTTATTAAAGAAATGGATTCTGAGAAGAGTCAAAGTATAAAATGATCCATTGATCCATGATGGATGCTTAGTTCTCAGCTTGCTAAACCATGGCCAGGAATGAGCAAAGAGACTTCATCTTCCTTGCTCTCTTTCCCTGCATGGACATCTTGGTTTAATATTAAACTATAGTCATTGCATCCAAAATGAAAAACTGTGGTCTCCCTCCTTCAGCACATCCATTCTGGTTTAATTAAACCATTGGTCTTCAACAGGTGGCTCCAGACCACCTAAAGGACTCTGGGACTGGTAATGGTAATATCCCTTCTTTTTATCTGCTGTGTACCTGTTGATCAACTTGGAGTACAAATGAACACTCGAATACTAATTGCCTATTTTAAAGGTGTTCAACAGTTTCAATGTTATATATTATAGGATTGATACAGTTTTCCTAAACCAGGAAAAACAGCTTCAGGAAACGTTGTGTGAAGCAGCTCTGATCTGTAAGATCCTGCACAATCTATCAGTAGCTTCATTTAATAAATGAATGCTTAACTTAGGGTGGGTTAAGGTCTTTGAAACAAGACTCTCTTAGTTGCCAGGTTAATTAAAGGCTGAACATATACTATATATTTTGTTGCCAGAAATATTTAGGGGCTATGTGTGCTAAACTGATTCCAAAAGGCCAAAGTTAACATTTAGTTTTATTTCTTTTAAATGCTTCATTAATTGCAAGATACAAACGGAACAAATTAATCTCATCTAAAAGTTCTTGGTGTCAATCCACCAAGTGTAGAACCATGTGTAGAAGCAGTTTTCTGTGCTTGATTGTCCCAACTCTGCATCCAAATGCTGTTGCTGAAAGAAAATAATCCACATCCAGCTATCTGTATCATGCGGCTAGTTGTTTTCTTAAACCAGGGGTGGGAGCCTCTGGCCCATGTGCCAATCTTGGCCTGCAAGGTGCTTGGGGCAAGCTATGCCCATCCACCCTATACCTGATTTCAGGCAGGTAAGGGCGGGGCTTGATTGAAATAGCATCCAGGTGGTTGTCAGGAGCCTTTGAAGTGCTGCACAAAGTCAGGATCCGGAGCTAAGCAGGTCTATCCTTCCTTCACATCAGCCGATACGTTGGGAAAGCAATCTTGCTTAGCACTGAACTTGGTTGTAGGAATGAGCTCTGTGGACCTGAGTCTAGTGCTAAGCAGGATCGCCCCCACTGGCTGATGGGACGGGAGAGTGATCTTGCTGAATTTGGGCACACCAGAGAACTCCCTAGAATTAATCTAGAATACTGCCACTTAAATCAGTGGGTTATATTCAGAGGAGGGGAGGCAAATTTTGCTGATCACTTCTTCTGGAGTGTTGGAGGACTGTCTGAAACAGCATGAAAGGAGTGAGGGAAGCTTCATACTGAATGAGGAATAGGCAAAAATTAACTCCTGTTCCCCTTCCATGTGTGGGAGCCTCTGCTAGAGGTGTTTGCAGAAGGGCTACTCTGGATCCAAGCTAATGCAACAAACCAGACCGTAAAAAGTTTGAGCATTAATTAATATTTCTGGATCCCAATAAAATAAAATACAAATTGAATCTTCTCTCTTTCCATACAATGTGTATATGATGACGATCTACCTAACAAAATTCTAAATCAATTCTATCACATCACCACAGCTGCTATTTATTATGCCACAAATGTAATATATTTGCTGCCAACCTGAGAATATATATTTCTTGCCTTCTCGTGTTGGCACTTCATTTCTTAAAAAAAAAAGATATACGAAGTGCCTTTTAGATTTAACTAGCGTAGATGTAATATTCATGCCCAATTGGTAAAATAAGACATTCACTGTCTTCCAAATTGCCTAATGCTATTTTTATTTGCTGTTAAAGTTGAGTTCATGCAGCAAAAATTCATGTTGACTATGTAAAGCTGCATCGACTATATATATAATCAGATTACCTAATAGTTGTGAAATGGTTCCATCTCCACTGGTTTTGCAGACAGAGCTTTAAGTTATTATCAAAGATGCTGAATGGATGTCACAAAAGATGTTGTCCTTGTCCTATACACAGTCATCTTTGTCTCCCTTATTTCAATAGCCAATTTGTTACTAAGCAACTCACTTGCAACAGGAGGTATTTTAAAAGTATAGTGAATACCATCATTACTTTAGTTTCATTCTAAGACTTTCACTCCAATACCATTATGTATCCATATGGACAACCATAGGAGAGTGCTTCTGGATCCAGCTCGATACCTGGAGGCTCAGGCAGCCTCAGTGGTTAGAAGTGCCTTTTACTAATGGTGACTGGCCTGACAGCTACAGCCATTCCTGGACCGACAAAGCCTTGCCACAGTAGTTCATGCACTGGTTACTTCCAATAATGGATTTCTGGGGCTTCTCTCATGCTTGATCCAGAAGCTGCAGTTAGTGCAGAATGCTGAAAGCATGATTGCTGACAGGAGTGAGGCTTTGTCAGCATATAACACCCATGCTCAGAGGTGTTACAATTTACCATATTGGCCCGAATATAAGCCACACTTTTTTTTTACAAATTCCGACCGTGAAAAGTTAAAGTGTGGCTTAAATTTGCGACCTTACAAAAACTGGCTTTTACGATATTGCTGCTGAAACAGACATACGGTAAAACGGAACAAAGAAATGTTTTATTGCCAATTTGCGAGTCTGCGGAATTGAAGCAATTGAATAGCGATTTGCGATTTTAACGATTTTACGGTAACTTTTGCCGGCTTGCAAGATCAAAAGCTTAAATTGGCTCAGAGTTACAATTCTACCAACCGCAGCGATTTTCAACCTGTAACCCAATTTTAAGGGAGTGGCTTATATTCAAGTATTATCTCGCCCCCCTGAATTTTAAAGGTGTGTCTGATTTGCGGGTGCGGCTTATATTCGGGCCAATACAGTAGTGTTTAAAGCCCTTAACAACCTGGGACCAGTTTATGTACAAGATCACCTTACCCAACATGTGCCAACTCGACCACTTTGATTGGCAGAAATGGCACTACTATGGGTGCCACATAATGCCCATTCCACTTTTGTAAGAACTCAATCACTTACCGGTAGTTTGGCAGCGTCTACACTTTGGAACTCCCCCCCCCCCAACTGATATCAAGCAGGTGCTTTCATTGTATTCTTTTGGGCACCTGCTAAAAACACTTTTGTTTAGATAAGCCTACCCAGATGCTTAGAAAGTTGGGGTAATTTTTATCTGTTTTTGTATTTTAACTTTTGTATGCTTTAAAGTATGGCTGTAATTTTTTCTTGATTTTCTTGTTTTATCTTTTTGTAAAGCGTTTTGACACTAATTCTGGGCCAGAGGAGCTAGGACAGCAGTCGCCGACCTCAGAAGACACCAAGGGGGCTGTGAAAGGTACAGTGCACAGAATGATTCCTGTCACCCCCCAAGAGGGGAAAGAGGAGATGGACTTTGAGAAGTCTTTTTCCATTCTTGATCTAACCCCTTCAGATCCAAGGCTCCTGATCGTGGATGAGTATGGTGATACGGTACTTCATTTGCTACCTTTCATGGTGAAGAAAGGGAAGGAGTAGAAAGTACTCAAACCGTAAGTACTCCTGCCTTTGTCACTAATCCCAACAATATCAAAATAAGCTCCAAGAGACAAGAGGGGAAGACTTAAGTAGAGAAGTGCTTTTAAAAAAAAGAAAGTAAAACCTCATTAGTTTTATTACCTTCAGCAAGTCGTGGTTTTGCAAACTTAATCTAAAATAAGCATCATTTTGATATAATATGGATTCATGTAACCCCTAAATTGGTCTGGAAAATTAAAAACCCCCACCTAATTTTATTACAGAATTGATATATTGAGTAATAGCACGATCGTATGTATGCTTACTAGAAGTTCTACAGTGTTCAATACTACTCTCAGGGAACTGTGCATAGGATTGCCACGTACATCTTCTTCAAGCTGTCAAAAATATAAATATGTAAAGCTCCCACAAAACTATCTTAATGTTAATTCATCATCATCAGATTGTAAATTCATAGCACTGAATTTACAAAGAATCAGAGTTATAACAATTTAATTAAAAACATTGTCCTAATGATTTAAGCCTTTTTAAATGTTTCCAAATGCCCAATGAAGAGATTTTATATAGTACAAGAAACATATGTCTCATGTCATGAAAACTACACTTGAATACATAATATAGCTCCATAAATAGATTACACTTGAGATAGCCCAAAGAAAAACCCCCACACAAATTGTAGAAGAGGTTGTACATGTGTTAAATCACAAAGTCAAAGTGTAGAAATATTATTCTGACACCGTGAATGAATGTCACTTGCATACTTTTCCAAAATGATTTCTGAAGACATATTAAAGGCGATTTGTGTTCACATACTCATGGTTTGCACTATTCCTTAGTACTTTTAACAGAAGATTAAAAGCATTATTTGGGTTTCTTCCTTCAATTGGAAGGCTTATTTTTCTTGTTTGACTTTCCTGTTTGGAAAAGCCTTACATAAAAAATTGCAGAGAATTAGAGATTGCTGGTAGTTGCCCTCTCCATTTTCTCCATACCCCACACTGACAGAAATCTAAAATGATATGCTGAATTTTAGCTGAATCTAATTTTACAAAGTCTGTTAAAAGTTAGGGACTTTAGGGTGTTTAGATTTCTATTGGAATGGGGTTGGAAAAGATGGAGAGAACAGCTAAATTTTTGCTGTACATGGGCTGAGATCCAAGGAGGTGTTCCCAAGGAAGTGTTCCCTAATGCCCAGTAATTATTATTATTTAATTATCTTTTTCTATACCACAAAACTTTTAAAAAAGTTCCCCTCAGTCGCCACCTTGGTTTGCAATATGGCAGATAAGTCTGTTGTTGAAGAAAAACAGGACAAAAGGGGCTCGCCATGCTTTTGTCCGTATCCCCCAGTCGGGGGCCAGGGCCACGCAAGAGCCCCTGGGAGCCCCAGCTCCCATTCTCTCCCCAAAGTGTTTTCTCTTTACTGACGATTGTCAGTTCTGTCCCCAGCGGGACAGATAGTCTGAACCAATGCCTAAGCAACCACTCACATATTTTGTATTTTAATAAAGTTGTGGCCAAAATTATGCCAAAAACCTTAAACTTAAATTTCTGTTAGAAGTGTGTTTTATTTGAGGGGTGGTTTGGGGACCTCGACACGCAAGATTTATTTGTGAAAGTGGTTCCTGGTGTCTTCTAGTTTAGGATTAACAGAGAAGATTTTTTTTATCATAATCCCAAACTCAACAGAGAAAGTTGAATTTAAACACTGAAATCAGTGCAGTCATGATTACATCTTTACTGAATTTAGAAGGGGAACACTGCTTCTAATCTCTAAACCGACAGAGCGCATAAAAAGGTACATACAGTTATTTAACCAAAAGCTTCCAAAAAAATCATAAAAATAATATTTAAAACTGTATTAAGATAAAGAAAGTCAGAGCAAAACCGATTATTCACTATTGTGGTTTTTAAGTTTAAACAGCTCTTAAGTTTAAACAAATATACCCAATTAAAGCACAGGTAATGCAGCAACAAATCATCAAATGTGCAATAGCATCACCAAATGTAATATTTTATTTTCATGCATGTATATTGGTAGAACTAGCTGAGTGGGTTACTTTGCATATCAGTACATGAGACGTTAGTGAAGGTTGACAATCATCAGACTGGTTATGGAGCAGCCACCAGGAGTGGAAAAACAAAGTATTGGAACAAGATCAGGAAAAAAAAATCTCTTTGCTTACGGCAGTAATACATGGAGTTCAATTTCAGTAAGTGAGAAAAGTAGGAAGCTTTAATGACTGACTAAGAGATGGCATTACCAAGGTCAAAAACAATTTCTGAATGAATAATCATTGTATGACCAACTGTAGTTACTATTTTTTAAATACTTATGAATTAGAAACAGTATCCTAAATGCCATAAGAGGAATGAATATTAATAGGCCAATGACACATTTTGAACAGACTATTGCACAAGAAAAAAAGTAAAGGGCTCCTTTCAAAAATATACAAACTTGTATTATTTACAACCAATACAAATGGCTCTGTGAAACAAAACTGGGGATGATTATTCAATATTAAAATAGCTGAAGATGAATGGAAATAGGTGTGTAGTGAAACTAAATACATTTCTGGTAGACATGACATTAAGAGAGAACTATACTCAGTTCATCTATAGTAATACAATATAGATGGTACTACACACAGTTACAAAAAGCAAAACTGTATTATATTGAGATTTGTCAGATTCATACAGGAGGTGTAGCAGAAGAAGAGGCATATTTGCCAACATTTGGTTGGAATGCCTTTGGATAAAAAATATATATCAGTAAGACATCATAAATAGTATCAGCTGGGGCATTTGTGATCCAAATGAATGCCCCAATGTTACTGGGAGCAATTAAGTGACAAGTCAGGAAGGAGCATGTAAGTATGTTGACTATAGCATGTATTCTTTTAGCAAGAACATGGAAATCAGCAGTTTTGCCAATGATTGGTCAGTGGAGAAGAAAGATTCAGATTACCATATATATGAATAAAATTATGGCTTATAAGTATAGAATCATAGAATTGTAGAGTTGGAAGGGAACCAAAGTGTCATCTAGTCCAACCTTCTGCAATGTATGGGAATAAAGAAGTTATTCTGCAGAGAGTCTTCAGAAACACTGGCTTCTATCCACACAATTTTGGAATAGATACAAAGCAAGAGAATTAGCACAAATTTAGCAATTTGTTGTAGAGTTAACATTTTTTCTTAACAATTTAAATGCACTCAGTCCTGCTTTTTATTGGTTTGTTGCTTCCTGTTCAGCTAATTTGTTTGTTCGTTAAGTAATTGAGTTGGAAATATGATATAAAACCAGGAAATGAGAATCTTTATAGACCTCTGTTAAATTAGAACTCATCTTTGTTTCTGGTGAAAGTAGCTGGTTATGTTGTTGCTTTCTATGATTTTATGGAAAATAATGATACAACTCTAATGGTTTGGGAACAGTGTTATAGGGCCAATTTAAGCATTTGAAATTGTACCCTTGTGGGTACAGCTGGACGAAGGAAATAGAATCTGATGGCGTATCCCTTTTAAAGCCAGCACTTCCTGGTGATTTGCATGAGTGTAGCAGTCTAGAAAGGCATTACTGTTTCCAGGAATGCTCCGGTTACTCCTTTTGGAGACATTTTCATATGTCTGAACCATTCCTTAGGCATTATTCTCATTCTATTCAAAGATTGTAATTTTCATCTTATTTGTAAACAGGTTTCTATATTTAAAACTTACACTACTTAAAAATGATAGAGCACTTAAACGATTGGATAAATGTTATATACCTAGTGGAGTGAATCAGATATTCTAGTTAAAATACAAGTGCCCTTTATTTTATGACTGACTAAATCATTAATCAAGATAAGTATGAGGAGACCAGTTTACTGTGCTGTCAACTGCCCGGCAACCATTCATAAGAATTGTTTTTAGTAGCACTGCTGTTCCTGGAGACCATGGCTGTGTTAGCATATGCCCTTTTCATACTCTGTTTTAGATGGAAAAATAAAGAATTCAAAAAAAGAAAAACTCATTAATGGATAAATTTTCAAAAATACAACTGGCATCTTAAAACTTCCATTGAATCATTTAGCTGAACAGCAAGATTTTATGGAATGAAATTTAATCCTACTTTCAGGATTAGAGTACATGCAAAATTAATATTTTATAAGAAGTTACACTTCTAAAATGAAATATTACTTTAACTATGAATAAATGCACACAATTAAAATTATCCCAGTTTCAGAAAGTGCTAAGAAAAAACTTAACAACCTTGTTCAAACCTACTATTATTCCAAACACCAATTCATAATACTGTTACATTTTCTCACCTACCAACCCACACAATCAATATAATTTCTCCACAATCTCTCTTTCTGTTTTGAACATTTTTCTTACCAACCACACACTCACATTTTTGCATAGGCAGAGAATGTATAGTGCATTTGCTTTTTATTGCTTCACATGAAACAATTACAACCATTCAAAGTTATTAACAATGAACGAAGCACAAATGATATACACTGAAGGGGCAAGGCAAATTATTTTAAAAATAGTACACAGAAATATGAAAGCTACAGGGCACTTGCCTGCCAATTTTTTTAACCATCTAAAAACTAAGTTTGCAAGTTTGGAAACTGGAGAAGCAGAGATTTTACATGCATTTATAGGCCCACTGACTAAAGTGAGATTTAGGACAATATGCACACTGTAATGCTAGCTGCTGGTGAAGGGGGTTTCACATATTTTATTGCATCACAACTAGACCCTCAGCTTTAGATCTCCTTTCTACTGGAATCTGGTAACATTGCTTGAGTGCTGAATTGGTGCCTGGAGGTAAAGGGATGGATGGAGGGCAAAAGGTTGAAACTGAATTCCAACAAGATGTAAATATGGTAGACTGGTGGTTGTCAGATCCAGGATAGAGGTTCATGACTTGCACTCCAAGTATGTAGCCTGAGAGTACTCAGGTAGTTGCAGTGCCTGTTGCTTGCTCCAGCCATTCCTGGATACGGATAGACTGCCATGGTTATCCATGCCTCAGTAACTTCCTAATTTGATTGACTGAGATATAATTTAATGAAGTTATTATTAAGTTTTATATGTGGAGTCATTTATTACATACTATATTATGCTCTGACCCACAATGCAAGCTTTGAGTGAAGGGCAGGATATGAATGCTGAAAACAGACGCAGGAAAATTAGTTAACAGTTATTTATTCACAGATAATGTAAATATGGCTATTCTTAGGACTCCTCCTACATCTGGTGTTCATAAGTTCTCATCCTTGACTTTTTTGGAAGTCTTTATTTTTGCAGATCCCTTTAAGTTTATTGTCACTTCATTATAATGTTCTGTGGATTACCGGTATATTCTATTATTATAGTGTTTTAATCACAGCCCCTTATTTTTTGGTACCTAAAAGTGCAGTTGCACAACCTCAGCATTTTCTGTTTAATATATTTTTTTCTTTGCCCAACATAGTATTATAAACCTTGATAATGTCCCCTTTACTTGTCCTTCTACTAATCTAAAAAGCTTTCATCTTCATCGGGAAGATGGATCAGCCCTCTGATTTTAGTTGGCCTTTCTCCCAACACCATGGTCTCATCAATGCACTAATACTCTGCAGCGTTGCCTACTTGGCCTGGCATATGGAATAAGTAGCATTTCCAGAAAGTCCTGAACTTCAGCCTCCTACTTAACAAATAAAAGCTGGCTTCTGTGATCTCGCAGCTGCAATTCTTAATGTCGTTTGTAATCTTATGTACCACAATCTGCAACTCTTCCAAAAAACAACACTCTTTAGCAGTTTGCCTACTCATGAATTCCACATCAGGCAGACATGTCATACAACAGACATTTTACAAATTCCATTATCAATGTTTCTAATGATTTAATTTCCCACTACATAGACATCACCATTCAACCCTGGGAGTATTCATTGTCTAGGGGCACTACATGATCTTCCTCTTGTACCCTCAGTTCTAGGGCACTTATACCTTGAGACTCATGATTTTCTTTTGCTTCAAGTGGCACTCAGTTCTAGCTAGGGGTGGAAAGCTCAATTTCTGTTTTGTGTCGCTTTTGTGTATGTTCCTTCCACAGACCCTTCTGCTCTATTTCAGCAGTACTCTTAGAAGTTCACAATGAAAATAAATATGTAGTTACAAGGCTGAGATGGCTGCCTTTTAAAAACTTTCTCCATGTTATTTTATACAGGTAGTAGATGCTTCAAACATATAAAGCCTGGGTGGTATTGCGACTGCTGCACATTTATTCAAAATGGAGCCACAAATGTCTCTAGGAACAACAGATGTGATGATGTGCCATCCCTCTGTAGGACAAAGTATCAGGGGGAAAATATGGTTGCACCCATGAGGAAAGCTTTTTAAAAGCCAGTCTTCAAAGCACTTTTACTACAGTGGTACCTCGGGTTACAGACGCTTCAGGTTACAGACGCTTCAGGTTACAGACTCCACTAACCCAGAAATAGTACCTCGGGTTAAGAACTTTACCTCAGGATGAGAAGAGAAATCGCGCAATGGCGGCAGCAGGAGGCCCCATTAGCTAAAGTGGTTAAGAACAGTTTCAGGTTAAGAACGGACCTCCAGAACAAATTAAGTTCTTAACCCAAGATACCACTGTATAAGCTCTCCAAGTATGAAACATGAGAGATAATAATGGCCCAATCTGTCTTTTCACTTTGGAAAGTGAACCGAACCAATTCTTTGACCATCCCTAGTTCTACCAAGATATTTATTGACACTTAAGAACATCTGAAGCATAGAGCAGTTTCACATGCTTCTCAAATATTCAATTATACACTAAGTACAGTTTTTGTTCCTCTCTGAAAGAAAGGGAAATTATGCTATAGTTACGTTCGTTACTATATTATATGTATCATATCATATATTGCTAGTATCAACTGAGAAAAATAACTGATATGCAGAAATGTAGTTGAATGTTAAATATGATTATGGAATTCTGTTTTCTAGTTTTTGCTCAGTAGTACATGAAATGTTAATGCAATATCCAGAAGAACAATTCTTCAAGATAAAAAAAGCTCCTGATTGGCATCAGGCAGGATTTTGGCATTAGAGCAGATTTACACTTGATGACATGTCAAAGCCTTTAAACAAATACTGCAGGTTTCCTTTTGTTCACATGTACATCTTTACAAAGATGGCACTCAACCATACCAGGAAAATAAAAGATATATTATACATATTATACATCTGGAAATGAAACAGTTAAACCAAAGCTACCGGTAAAAGCAACAGGCAACTGCACCTTTTATCATAAAAGCTGAAGTATTTTTTACAGAAGCAATAGGGAATCAGAAGGCATGCACAATCCAAAACACCCCAAAACAGAATGAGGCATGAATTTGAATTACCGGTACTTGCCATACATATTATGACTAATGCTATGCTACAACAAAGACTTTGAACTAGCAAGGATCACTACTGCTACACTGACATCAAATAATAACAAACAAAACAGTTGAGATTATATGGAATCCTTGAAGCTTTTCACCATAGTTGGTACTTTATGCATGCCAGTTTTATTATCTGCATAAAATTTCCAACCAATGGCAAACTGCATAAACTCAACATTTAATGAGGCATGCTGTCACCATGAGTCAAACTTCCAATTTGCATGTGAAAGACGTAAGTAAATTCATTCAAATTTATGTAAATTTAAAGTTGCCAAAACAAAGTAAGAAAATTCCTTCCAGTAGCACCTTAGAGACCAACTAAATTTGTTATTGGTATGAGCTTTCGTGTGTAGGTGTGCATGCACACGAAAGCTCATACCAATAACAAACTTAGTTGGTCTCTAAGGTGCTACTGGAAGGAATTTTCTTATTTTGTTTTGACTATGGCAGACCAACACGGCTACCTACCTGTACCAGTAATTAAAGTTGCCAATTACTAGCACTGAGTATGAGCTAATTAAAAAAGTGTCTGGGATACTTTCAAAGGCAAAAGGCATCAAAATGGCTTATACTGATAACCAAGAATCTTCTACAGGGCATTCTGTAATTCTAAAAGTATCTGATTTACTTAACAGATTAGTCCCCACCCAGGAGACCAGAATATGCATTCCACCCAGATTTGTGAGATCAGGTCACTGTTGCCACTAGAACAAAAGGAGAATTAGCTTCTGAGCTCTGTTTCAAAAGGAATTTGTTATTTTTTGAGCCCTAGAACTTCAGAAGTCATTGCTGCATGAGGCTCCTATATTGGACATTAGCTGGGAAATTTTTATGGACCTGGAAACTGGGGAAAGGTGTGCCACTGAACATCTGCAGATTATTACAGATGAAAAGAAGCACACAGAACTCTAATATCATTGATACTGATTATGAAAGGCAGTAATCATGCAGAAAGCTCCGGTGTATTGATGGGACCATTCTCTGCTACTTGAAAAACTAGGTGCCAAAGGTTTTATGATAACTAATACTAAAATTATCATTTTAATAAACTCTGTCACTGACACCTGTACTAACAGTTATAGATATATGGGTTACCTACTAATTTCCCAGCTCTAAGTTTCTTTTAAATTACTCAGAATATGGTCATAATTGCTACATAACTACCAAGGCACCATATGTTATTTACATTGTTACTTGTGCAGTACAAAGAAAGAATTCAGCATATATAAAACATCTGATTGTAAGAACAATTGGTTGATAGGAATCATGTCAAACAAATGGAAAGCAGTGCTAATACAACAACACATTATTAGATACTGGTACTTTTCAGCACTTTCCAAACAAATCCTTGCTATGGCTCAATATTTATTTTCCTCCTCTCCTCTTCGTATACTTTCATTTTACTATGAGATAACAAAAGGCATATTTCATAAGCATTCTTTTCTAAGTAATAAAATTTTATTTATATATTTTACTATTAGGGCCTTTTGCTATGATCCTGTGTGAACTTTGCTTGTATTAAAATGAGTAGAAACACATCATTGTTACCAACTACCGGAATCTCTTACTAGCTGCCAAGATTGAGACTGCCTTTCCCCATATGAAACTGACTCAGACCCTGCAATTATCATCTGAGCGCCTTCTAATACAAAGCATTTTCAGAACAGTTTTTATGTGTGTCTTGATTCCACCCATCAGAGGTCTGGAGGATGGCAACATGAGAATGGGCCTTTTCTGCATTGGCTCCCTGCTTGTGGAATGCTCTCCCCAGAAAGCCTCACCTGGCTTTGAACACAAATTGCAAACCACTGCTTTGAACACAAATTGCAGTTTTTAGGCTTATCATAAGGTGGTCAAAGAAACCCCAAAGAAGATGCAATAGTGTATTAACATGTTGTCACTCACTTTCATAACACCAGTGCAAATACAATTTGGTCTAAATGTACAAATTGGCAAACAACAATGTATAGGCTCTTAGCCCTCCATTCTGAGATATACAAGCTTTGAGGACCAAATGTACAGGCTTCACTCATTTTAAGTTTTAAAGGGGTTGCTAGTTTTAGCTAGAATATATTGAACCAAGCTGAGAAGTCACACACAGAACGTCGTGGGAATCAAAGATGAACATAAACTAGAAAGCCAAGAGGTAGATCGACAGGTACACACAAACCCACACTCCTTAAATAAAACAACACCACTGACAAAAAGCAGGTAAAGGAGGATAGACTGATATAAACACAAAAACTCACAAACTGACCAGAAAGGTTGAAAAAGAACTGGGCAACTAAACACACAAAAGGATCCCAACTGTTATTGATGCAGGCAGGGTCAGCCTAGGAAGAGATGGATGACTCCTCCCCTGGAGAGGAGACAAAAGATTTCAGAAGACCCTGCCTGATTCTTCCAGTTGTTGTTGTTGTTTAGTCGTGTCCGACTCTTTGTGACCCCATGGACAAGAGCACGCCAGGCACTCCTGTCTTCCACTGCCTCCCGCAGTTTGGTCAAACTCACGTTGGTAGCTTCGAGAACACTGTCCAACCATCTCATCCTCTGTCGTCCCCTTCTCCTTGTGCCCTCCATCTTTCCCAACATCAGGGTCTTTTCCATGGAGTCTTCTCTTCTCATGAGGTAGCCAAAGTATTGGAGCCTCAGCTTCAGGATCTGTCCTTCCAGTGAGCACTCAGGGCTGATTTCCTTAAGAATGGATAGGTTTGATCTTCTTGCAGTCCATGGGACTCTCAAGACTCTCATCCAGCACCATAATTCAAAAGCATCAATTCTTTGGCGAACAGCCTTCTTTATAGTCCAGCTCTCACTTCCATACATCACTACTGGGAAAACCATAGCTTTAACTATGTGGACCTTTGTTGGCAAGGTCTCTGCTTTTTAAGATGCTGTCTAGGTTTCTCATTGCTTTTCTCCCAAGAAGCACACATCTTTTAATTTTGTGACTGCTGTCACCATCTGCAGTGATCATGGAACCCAAGAAAGTAAAATCTCTCACTGCCTCCATTTCTTCCCCTTCTATTTGCCAGGAGGTGATAGCAGGTGTCATCCCTATCAAGGAATGTCCTCTAGTCTCATTTTGCAGAGAGAGATTTAAAAGTTCCCCATGCTAACTCTCTCCATCCTTGCAAAGCTAGTATAGCAGGGAGACAAATTCTAGCCTAGCCTGCTTTCTGACATTCTAGCTTTGCTCTAGTCTAGGAGGTTGCAGAGTATATGCATGAGGCACTTTAAAATAAGCAATACCCATGAACCTTGTGTGAGGGTAAAGCCCTGAGCAGGCTATAGCATTTTTATACACAGTGCCTTAAAAAACTTAGTGCATGTGTTCTGCACTCATTACTTCTTCTGTGCTGTTAACAACATATAATATTTCCTGTTCCGTATATTATTGAAATAAAATTTTCCAAGTGTGTTTCTATTTAATGACAGTGGCAAAAGGTTATTGTCCATGTTTGATGAAGAAGTTAGATTCAACAGGAAAACTTATTATTGCTACCTTGCACTTCATAATAAAGTATCACCAACACAAAAAAGTTAATTAATTTCTAATTCTTTATTCTTTTATTTAGGTTTTATGAAGGTTGATTGGACTTGCTCCATCGTTTTACGGAAAATTAATTATTTCAAATACATGCACTACTTTATGCAACCTGCCTGATTTGCATTGAGGAAAATTCAGCAGAAGTAATTGAGGCACAAGCAAATACTGGCACTGACTGAACTCAATTTTCATTCCAAATTTCTACAAAATCCCAAGACACAACAATATCAGATGCAAGGGGGAAAACAAACAAAAGCAATGTGAAAAGGGAACATGAAGAGAGAATATTACAAGAATCAGAGAACAAAGGGATTGCAAAACTATTTTAGTGCCATAGATGAACAGTGAGGGCTTCATTCACGCAAGGTGGAATAAGATATCATATGGCATCCTGACAATTGATGTCTTCATTTAAATGTAAGAATTTACATTCTAATTAGAAAGAATTTACATCTTAATCAGAGGCAGCTGTATTATCTTGTTACTGTTTTTTTCAAAGGTAATGAACTAAAGTACTGCTGTGCTTTTTCAACCAGAAACTAAATAGACAGCATACAGTGTTATTTTATAGCCTACCTGCTGTAAGCTGTTATTAATATTTTCAAAGATTAAATTCCAGCTACAATCTTTTAAAAATAAAAATTGTATTTGACACCATTCAGAATGATATGATGGAGACTTATTTAAAATGTTTAACCAATACCTTTTATAACTTGCGTTTTTGAGAGTTTGTACTTATGGGGTATTATTAATAAACCACCAATAAAACAAAATGCTTTATTTTTAGACACTACTAATAACGTATCTTATCTATTGTAAAATAAAAGCTTTTGAGAGTTACAGGAGTAGGAAAAAATGCAAGTTCTCCTTACTCAATTCTACTTTGAGGCAACACTCTAAAAGCTATCAGCTCTTCTCTCAGAGCCATGTTCAAAAACCAGTATATGAAATGAAATCTGAGCTATTAAACTGGAAAGATGAATGAGAACTACAGATTCATGAAAAACCCATGGCTAGTAACTCTCTGTGCCTCAGTTCTCAAGGTAAAACTAGAACATGGTCTTTAAAAAAATTTTTTTTTGAAGAATTTAAACCAGTTTTTTTAAAATAATTAAACCATATTTTGAAAAACGTATTAAGCATTGTAGCTGTGCACCTTGTTTACTATTATAACACTGGATCTCTGCTGTCTAATTTAATAGCATTATGGTTTTGAGAAAAAAGTATTTCTACATTAGAAAGGAAGTAAATATTTATAATGTTTAGTTGATAGTCGTAAAATTAAAAAGTTACTAGAGAAAATCAGTAGAGTACATGTTGTATTTACCATATAATGCTTGGCCTCAGGGATCCAATATTTTTCTTCCTTGGTTCCCCCCTCCTCTTTACATCAAAAAAGATGGCTTTAATTTAATATGTGTTCTATTGAATTATGAACTGTTGAGATACAAGTGTATAATTTAACATTTATTTAACTCAGAATTTAACATATTTATTTAACTCAGAATTTAACATATTTATTTAACTCAGAATTTAACATATTTATTTAACTCAGAATTTAACATATTTATTTAGAATTTAACATATTTTTTCGAATTTAACATATTATTTTTAATATAGCAATATCAGAAGACTCAGAAGACATTTATTTGCCATTATCAACCTTGTCTCTTGAAAGTCCAGCACACCTTTCTTTGTTAGACATTCGCCATTATCTTCAAGTAAGTGATCTTGCTTAGTGTCCCGGAAACGACTGTGGGCAGCACACCCAAAGCTGCCTTGAGATAAAAATTAAATAATGGGAAGGTGGTACATATAATGCAATATACTGTTGCAATTCTGGGGTAACAGAGTTTGGGGATGCAAGGACACCCATAACTGCTAAAGTAAGTGAACTTTAGACATTAATAAAGGGTAGAATTTAGCTGATATTTGGGAGTATTGAAGGGAAGATGCCAGGCTAATGGAAAAATACAAGCTAAGCACCCTTTCAAGGCTGGAGCCTCACCCAGGATAGAAGTCATTAAGCATAACAAAAAAAGGTTATGCCCCATCACAGGGAAATCCTTGGGTCTGTGCCAACAGAGGCTGCCAAGGTTACGGGGAGAAATGACGGTAGGTAATAGGAAGATTGTCACCTTTTAAAATTAAGCTTGGAAGAGTGGAGAGAAGGAGGTCGAGCAGACAGAAGAGGAGTTGCTTGGCAATGGGTTTTCTGGGAAGGGAAAGCAGGAAGCAGAGAGAACTCCATGTGGGGTGGGGCGGGGCTGGAGGGCGAATGCCAAGAAGACTGGCTGGAGACAAACTGTGGCAGAGGCACAGAGATGGCACTTAGAAAGCTTCTGAATGCAACACTAAGCTGCTGTGAAAGACAAGCCCCTCTTGAGATGCGAAGGCTGTAAACTCTGCTCTCCCTCCATCTGCACACAGGCTGTAAATATGTGTTAATAAACCACATTTCTTAAAGGCATTTCTTGAAAGATTGCTTCTTGATTCCCAATGGAAACCCAACCTGGGTAAGCACCTGGAACCCCTTGGAATCTTGCTACTGCTTGGCAGAGATTGGGGGTGGCGTGCAGCCTTCATAACAATTCAAAAATAAACAAGTGTGCCCATGTTGTATAAAGGCTTTATTTAGCTATAAATCAATCTATTGTAACTGTTATAGGCAATTAGTATGCACTGTTGTTCAGGAAATGTTATGAATTGTGAACTGGGAAACTTGATTTAAATCAATTATTTAAATTGGTGCTTTTTTATTGGTGATGCAAGTAACAATTTAAATTACACTGATTTAAATCAATTGAAATTGTAGCACTGGGGCTTCAGGGCTGGAGTCTTTGGACTTAGAGGATGGCATTATGGAATTAACTCAGTTCAGGAAGGAGGGGGCGAGACAAACTCCTGAAGTAGTGTTTCTAGGAGAGTGCCATCTACTCTGACACTTCCTTTCAGTCCATGGCATCTCCCAAACCTGGGGGCTCTGACCCTGGTGCCACGACAAATAAAGGATTATAAAATAATGCATGATGTGGAGAAAGTGGATAGAGAGACGCTTTTCTCACCTTCTCTGAATGCTACAACTTGGATCAATCAGTGAACTGACTGGCAGGAGATTCAGGACAGATATCCCCCACCCCTTTCCATAGTGTGTAATAGTCACACAGGACTTAATTAACCTAACTTTTTACTACAATATGACTTTAAAAGGAGACAAGCCAAGTTCATGGAGGTTGAGTCTATCAGTGACTACTAGTCACAGTGGTTATATTGCACCCTTCAGGTTTAAAGGCAGTATGCCATTAAAGACCAGCTCCTGGGGTACAACAACCAGAGCAAATAGGCTTCCGTGTCCTGCTTGGGGACTTCAGAGAGGCATCTGCTGGGCCACTATGGAAAACAGGATATTGGACTAGATGGACTGTTGGTCTGATCCAGCAGGACTCCTACTGTACTCTCTGTTCTTGACAACAAGAGGTAGAGTAGATAGAACCACCTGAAGACCCAGATTTGTCCCCACGGTCACCACCACTCTCTGGGAGACACAGAGAACAGGAACTGATGGCATTTTTTTCTCCTTTGACCTGGATCAAACTGGATCAGGATTCTAGATAGTATGCACTTTTTCCAGCATCCTTCTGTCAAAGACAGAAAAGAGAATCCACCAAGCTTCCATATATTTGCCCATGTGGCTAACCTACATATTTCTTCCATGGAGGAATTTGTGGAAAAGGTTGCAGTTTAATAGAATGTGCCATGATCTCCAGTGCTGGCTGATTCCCCAGGGATTGGTACGCTAGAGCTATACATTTCCGCAGTCAGTGGGAAATGTGATAATGCTCCCCACTAAAAAAGTACTTGGAAGGACACAAACAGCACTTCTGTCTTTCTAACAGATGCTGTTTGTCCAAGTAAAAATGAATGCTTTATGGGTATCTATTTAGTGCCATGTCTTTTCCTGTGGATGCACAAGGGGGGGGGAGACAATTTCTTGTGATGTGTGAAAGGTTGAGTTGCTTTTTGGCAGAGAAGTAGGATCTGTATAGAGGACTACCAGTACTTTCTCCGGTTGGAGCATAAACAGCTCAGGGTCCAAAGACAATGCCACCAGCTTATATGTGTGTCTAATGTATAGTGTTTGGGTGCTTACTTTTTTGTGACCACCAAGAACATTCACTTTTTGCCAAAGGTAGGTGTGACCACCCCACAATTTCTCCCACACAATTTCAAATGTGGACACACACACACACACACACACACACAGAGAGAGAGAGAGAGAGAGAGAGAGAGAGAGAAACCCCTGCATCTGCTCAGCAGATCTGTGCAGATTTGCAGAGAAGAAGAAGTCAGCACCATCTCTTAACTCCTATAATATGAAGATCAGGCAGGGGGTCATTTGCAACCACATCAGGATGCTGGGCTCTGTCTATCCCAGAACCATGTTTGCTTTAGTCATTTTCTTCTTTTTTGTAGATGCTGCCTAAAATTGGTCGCATCTTGAGGGAAAAGGACAATTTGCTTGGGGGACTGGACTGCCCCACCCCAAGTGGGGTTATCCACTCCTGGTCTAGTAGTTACCACAGTCTTCAGCACTGCTAACTTTATTGGGGCTCAAATCTCAGACCCAATCCAGGTCCCATTTGGGAATTTATGTTTAGTAGGTAGGGTTAAGAAGGGTGGGATGTTTAAGAGCATGGGAGTTGCCAGTGAATTAATCCGTGCCTTGACAACCAAGTATGCTGTTGTGGGACAAAATCTGGCATTTAAAATGTTGGTGCTCATCCCCTTGTCAGGCCTAGCCTGAAAGAATTCAAAAACCTCCCCCCGGTATAGCTCCTTCAATGAATTTCACCCTGATTTCTAGCACCAGGCAATGTATTTTATTTATTATTTTATTTCATTAAATTCATACATTGGCTAATTGTAAAAAAACCTCTGTGGTTTACTAAGTGGAAAAGGTATGCAAACCCGATGGCTGGTAAAACCTGTTGGTAAGGCTTCCTTGCACAGAGTAGTGAGAACCTTCTCTGAGTTGCCTAGACACCCAAGATTCTGCTGATGAAGAAGACTATTACTGGTAACCCAAACTATACCATCAGTTGTTGGAACACTTGCGGGTGGAACTTCAATTCCTAATTCTGTACCACCCTCCTGCTGAATCATTGTGCAATCATGTTATAGGTCCCTGGTAGGTGTGCTGCCGAGATTGAGTATATGTTCCTATCGATTTGTTTATGAATATCTTGGCTGAAGTGTCCATTCTCAGTTCTATGACATCTTCCACAGCTCCCCACTTGCAAGATGTAATTTAGAGATATGCTTGGATGTAGGTGGCCAATGCACAAAACAAAATCCTGCTGCTCTACGTGACTCCTAAGAGTTTCTTGTTCATATTTACAAGCAGAGAGTTACTATCTGGCTTGCATCTGAATTTGCAACTCGAGTGCTAAGGAATATCTTTTCTCCTTGGAAAGGGAAATCATTACTTTTTACCTGTGCATAGTGAGGATTTTCTTTGAAATTATTTTATAGACGGTCGCTGAAATTATAATCTCTTCAGGAGATGGAATACCATTTGCCTCCTCTTTACCCAAGGTGAGACTGTGAAATACCTTTGGCTATCTAAGCTTCTGGGGGCTTCATGGGACATTCTCAGGATACTACAGGCTAATCTCCTTTCCCTCAAATTTCTTCTTTGTGCTTTCTCTGGATCTCTATATTTCCACCCCACCTGAAATTTCCACCCCTGCATTCTCTCAGTCCCAGCATTTTCTTTTCATATAGTCTGTCTTTCAGTTCCTGTCTCTCCCTATGCTTCCACACAAATGTCAGGACCTTAAGCCATGCAGCTGTGCTCCATCCAGAAGTACTGAGACCCATCCCCAATGCTCTCCACCACCTTTCAAGTTCCCCTCTGGGAAACATTTGCTGTTGAGCAGCAAAAAGCAAATGTTTGCAATGCACTAGATGCCATTTTATTTCCTCTAATAAAAAAATTCAAAACACAACCTGCTGCCAAAATGGAGTTTTGCGGTACTGTAGCATAGTAGTCCCAAACCGGAATTAAGATTGCCAGAAGAAATATCAACAACCTCAGATATGCTGATGATACAACCTTGACGGCAGAAAGTGAGGAGGAATTAAAGAACCTTTTAATGAGGGTGAAAGAGGAGAGCGCAAAATATGCTCTGAAGTTCAACATCAAAAAAACTAACATCATGGCCACTGGTCCCATCACCTCCTGGCAAATAGAAGGGGAAGAAATGGAGGGCAGTGAGAGATTTCACTTTCTTGGGTTCCATGATCACTGCAGATGGTGACAGCAGTCACGAAATTAGAAGATGCCTGCTTCTTGGGAGAAAAGCAATGACAAACCTAGACAGCATCTTAAAAAGCAAAGACATCACCTTGCCAACAAAGGTCCGTATAGTTAAAGCTATGGTTTTCCCAGTAGTAATGTACGGAAGTGAGAGCTGGACCATAAAGAAGGCTGATCGCCAAAGAATTGATGCTTTTGAATTATGGTGCTGGAGGAGACTCTTGAGAGTCCCATGGACTGCAAGAAGATCAAACCTATCCATTCTTAAAGAAATCAGCCCTGAGTGCTCACTAGAAGGACAGATCCTGAGGTTAAGGCTCCAGTACTTTGGCCACCTCATGAGAAGAGAAGACTCCCTAGAAAAGACCCTGATGTTGGGAAAGATTGAGGGCACAAGGAGAAGGGGACGGCAGAGGATGAGATGGTTGGACAGTGTTCTCGAAGCTACTAACATGAGTTTGGCCAAGCTGCGAGAGGCAGTGTAGGATAGGCGTGCCTGGCGTGCTCTGGTCCATGGGGTCACGAAGAGTCGGACACGACTGAACGACTGAACAACAACAACAAGCATAGTAGTTACTAGGTGAGGTAGGCTAAGATCACCACAGTCTTTGCAATATATACCGGTAAATGAGTTCTACTACTTATAATTTCTCTGCTGATGCCAATAGAACAGATGGAGGTGGTGTTTTGAATGAAGAAACAAGGACCAATGGCAACATCTGCCTATAGACTTTCCATCATTCTGGTTCCCCTCCATCTGTCCCATCTTCTGTGTTTGTGTGGTGATGGTGGACAGGAGACAAAATACCTTTTCTGGGGAACCAGAAGGCTGGGGCAGGACACAAGGGGCATGGAGACCATCCATGGAGCTCATGCAGTTTATTTCCCTCCTTTTGGGAAACTACCGTATGTGTGTATGTATGTGTGTGTGTGTATGTGTGTGTATATATATATATATATATATATATATATATATATATATATACACACACACACACACACACACACACACATATACATATATATATATACACATATATATATATGTGTGTGTGTGTGTGTGTGTGTATACACACACACACACACACACCCAACAACCTAGGAACAGGAAAAAAAGAAAGAAAAAAGGTGCCTTCCCACCTTCCAGTGTTGGAAAATGCAGTTTGCCTTTGGTTCTTCCTCTCTCCGTCCTTCTGGACGGCTCTGTAAGGCTCCAGTATGAATGGTTCAATGAACACCCCTTCCTCAAATATGACATCCATTCAGGAAGCCTGCCCACAGCTGTTTCCTTATTATTGCATGAAAAGAGCTGCCCTCTGTGCCTTCCATTCAACTATTACTGTATGAAGGAAGAACAGTTTCACAGATACTGCTATTGTGACTGAAATAGGAGTTTCTTTGCTTTTTATTCTAATTGGCTCACAATTTGTTTTTCCTATGGACATGCTAAGGAATGCAGGTATAAGGAAAAAGATTGTTCCACCAGCTGGCTCAAATATTATTCCTGCAACAGAGGATTTAACACTGTCATCCTCAAGGCATTCTCCCTAAGACTTTAAATACCCATAAACCTGAAGTTCTTTATCTTACTTTCTAAATTAGGGGGTTTAACAATAAATAAGCTGGGGATACGTGTTAATCTGCGTAGAGGGGGGGAATCAGAGATCCTCATTCATATTTTTCAGCTCTGCAAACAACTACATATTTAACCATGCACACATGCTCTCACAGAAATCAGTCATAGATAAGTCCTTGCTTATCCCTACCCTGCTGCAAAACAGGTGACATTGGCTGTTGTCTGAAGATGTGAATTTCTTGACTGCTACCATCTTTCAGCACTAGAATAGGCTCCTAGCTGCCCACAGTATGAGCAACCATTCATGAAATGAGGCTATCTGACTGAGGAGGTGTGCCAGAGAATGGTCATGTCTGGCCAAATGGACTGCCAACAGTGCCCAATAGTTTCAGAACTGTAGAGCTAGAGTCAAGAGCATATTGGAACTAGTTCCTTGCTTACTTGCGGCTCAAGGCTTTCAGGTGGAGATGGAGCTCATTCTGAGACCATGAAGTGTGGAGGTCTCTGCAGTCTGCTCCCCAGCTAGTTCTAGACATGTTGTCAGTAACAATGACAGACGGTGCCACTGCCAGTAACAGAAAGATGCTTCCCTGAAGCAGGTTGCCATGAGAGGTCCATTCCCAAAGGGAATCGTGAACTTGTACTATCAGGGTTAGCATCAAACCCAGGTGACTCCAGTGCAGTTGAAAGATGCTCGAGAACCAGTGCTGGAGAGACCTAACACACCTAAGATGTGATTACCAGGGTTGCTGCTATGTGACCCAAAAGTCTATTGAAAGACCAACAGCAATATTGGACATGAGTGCAGCAGGAGTCCTTACTCTTCTATGCCTGCTAACAAATTTTAAGCCCTATGATATTGAGGAAGGTCAATGTGGTACCAAGGAGGTCAGAAAGCTGATCATAGGGGTGACAAGGAATCTGTTGTTGATATATGAGAACACTGTGATTCTCTGAACACAGAGGTAGGCAGTGATGACCACTATGCACTTAGTAAAGAACTGACTGTTAAAAGCTCAAATGGCAAGACCTGAAATTGGAACCAATGGCTTCCCAGGGTGAAGTGGAGAAAACACTAATGCTGTATAGAAATGTAAAAATATAGTTGAGGCATGGGTGTAGCCAGGCTTTTTGTGGGGAGGGGCAGGCTTTTGTTGGGGGGCAGAACCTCAGATTTGCATTGATTATTTTTTTTGGGGGGGGGACAGCTGCCCTCCTGACGCCATCCGCCTTGGCTATGTCCATGAGGTGTGAACCAGTCTCCATAGTGGAGAAGCAGCATAATGTTGGCAAGGGACTTGGTTTTGGAACTTCCTAAGCTTGATGAAGGTATTGACTCACCTAAGGCCCAGGATCACCTTAGTTCTACTAAACCCCCTGAAGTCCAGTTCCTCTGGCTACTGGTTCCACTGCTCCCTTGCAGAGAAGTGTCAACACCTTTCTAAAGAAGGAAAGGTGGTGGTGCAGCAAAAGTTCCTGTCAGGTGAGGGGGAGTTGAACTCTGCTGCACAGCCCATGCTTACAACAGCCACTACCCAGCTGCCTGAGTTTCACTGACTTGAATATGAAGGAGGTATGAGGTAATGATGTGCAGTTGTAACCAGAGATAGCCAAGGTAATTTTTTTTAATGTCCTGCCATGATGGTAAAATATAATAATAAACTAAACAATCAACCATTTATCACTCCTCAAATGGTACCCTTTACTTTGCTTAGCTGTACAGCCGGCAGAGTATATGCCAGCATTTGTAGATGTTAAAAGAAAATCTCATGAACTTCAATTTGATGACATACATTTTTGATAATCTTCTAGAAAGCACAGAAATTGACGGATTTGTAAGGTCTCAACAATTCATCACCAATGCTGTTGTTCATTCACCCAATCAGAACTCTTGGCAGATATACATAATTGGCTGTACATGACAAATCCATTAAATAATTTAAAGATTTTTCAAATGCAGCAAAGATATCCTTTTTTGAGACCAGGACTTTTATCTCCTGTGGTGGAAAGGGCTTCAGAGCATGAACAGTGATCATGAATCTTCCCTGCTACTGCCCCACTACTAATATCAGCTATACAGAGTACAGATATCAGGCAACTTCTGATTTTCAGGGTGGAGAACAGTTAGTATACATCATTCTAGCAGTGTATAAAGTGACACAGGCGACTAGTTGCCAAAGTTTCTACTGAACACTTAAATTAAACATTTCATGAGTTACTACAGTATTATCAGAGGGCTGCGAGATATGTGCAATTGTATGATATACAAAACAGCAATAGCAGAAATAAGATTGCACTGCTGACTACAGACATGATGTACAGGTTTTGAATTATATACATAATTTGATTTGTATGCTACCTTTCCATAGTTAAAACCATGCTCAAAGCGGCTTACAACATGAAAAAACACATAAATACAAACATAACAAAAGTAGTAATAAACAATAAATATAACAGCAAAAAGTGCACAAGCAGATTAAACAATATCCACATAAAACATAATAAGTTCTAAAATAAAGGTACAAAAATTAATATCAAAAAGAGCAACACCCCCCAACAAAATCCCCTAAACAATAAAAGAAATAGCATTTATTTTGAGTCATTGAAAAATAGACGAAACAATCAAATCTGCAACAAAATGTTGCATGTTGGAGTGCTCCTCTTCAGAATTTCAGACTCCCTTCCAGCCCCCACAGGTTTTCTGTTTCACCATTCCCAGAGCTTTTTTCTGCGAGTACCCAAGGGTACGCAGTATCGGCACCTCCCCTAATGTTAAAAGTGTGGCACTTACTGTAACAACATTATGGTATTGGCACCCTTGTTCCATAACAAAGGTAGGGCTACTCAGCAGGCTCAGTCCTGTTGTTTTTATTTCCTTAAAAACAACAACCCTGTACTTCCACAAACCTTGGGGTTCCCTCAAGCCTGCTGGTACCTCCCTGTTGTTCATTGGGTTTTGGCTACCGGTACATAACCAATGACACTCATAGCTTGCATATCAAAAATAGATTATAAACATTTTGGGCATCAACTCTGTCACATTTGTGTTCTGTATACTAAGTAACATGAGTCATGCTAAAGAGTAGCAAAGAGTTACAAAGAGCTAAAGAGTAGCAAAATATTATACATATTTTGAACTTCTTACGAAGTATAATTAACCTCTGAATTCAAATACACCATCTAATCCATGTTCTTAAAATGCAAATTCATTTTAAAAAGATTGCTTCATTGTAGATTTGTAGCATGCTTTCCATTCCAAAAGGAAAGCCAAGGTAGTAACAACATCATGCCAAAATGAGTAAGATAGTATCAAAAGACAACCAAAGAATATGAAAAATTATCCAACAAAATAAAAAATAACCATTACAAAAGACTTTAACTTCTACAACTGCATCCATCTATTTTCTGGCTTCCCTAACCCCAGGGGTTCACAAATATTTTGAATCAACAGACCACTGCCAAGTCGCAAAAATATCTTCCCGTCTACCATCTGTTCCCAACTGTCAGCAGTAAAATTCCAGACCACTGGGGATGTATTTTGGCAATGCTGGTCCATCTCTCTATTCATTCCCTCAGACCACCACAGTCACTGAATAGACACTCAAACTAGCTCACAGCAGCACCTTTGAAGAAAAACACTTAAAACACTGAAGAACACTTAAAACAGCCCCAGAATTTCTTACATTCCCATCCCATTGAAATATGCCTCTTAAACAAAGTACACTTAAGATGCAACCTTCAGGGACAAAGAAGTCACTAATAATTATTTTTGAAAGTAACCAAAAGTTGAGATCTTTCTCCGATATTTAGTCCAATATCGAGTACACTCTGCTCCAAGAGTCAAACCAAGTTGCTTTCGACGCTATCCACCCAAAAGGGCTCAAGGGTGTAGGCACAGCACTTTCAAAATGCAACTACCGGTATCTATTATAAACAGTAAAACACAGAGCTAGAAAAATTAAGAATGATGTCTTCTAATCCTAAATAGCTTAATCTCAATCACCACCCACAGAATGTTTTTACATGACTTTCAGAAAATGCTCAGACTTCTGATTTTCCAGCAAGAAGGAATTTTATACAAAGCCCCTTGTGTGCACATTAACTTATCAAACACTGATATCTTCTGCTAAAGTTAGGCAATCACTTAACACTAACATGCACAGATCTATCTGTATTGGAGTCCCCAGAGAGCTTTGAATTATCTGCACAATTGCAAATTTAGACCTTTTCAAACACTATTCTTGCATTTCATAAGCTTTTGTTTGTATCTAATACTGCCAAAAATATACAATCATACTTCTTTTAAAAGCCTAGATTTAATTGTTGACTTGTATTATAAAATATCATGATAGAGATGGAACCTGGATTAATTTATAAAAGAGAGAACGATCTACTAAAAAGCAAGACAGTAAATCACTTTTAAACACCAAACACAATTTATTTCTGACTTTAAAACTCATCCTCAAAACATTAATCTACACAAAGGCCAGAAACTGAATGAAACATAATTTGTGGAAACTGATACCTTTCATCACAACCTCTAGCTGAAAAGGTCATTAGATATATTATATCTAAGTGAGCAGCTTATCCCTGCTTCATTACTGATAATTAAAGCAAGTAATATTTTCTTGACAGTAATGTGTCCAGTAAGAGATATAGTCTAGTTTGCATAAAATAAGCATTAATTACCAGAATAGTACCACAGATAAAAAAAATTAAGTACCTGTGTAACATGGTTTCATTATTTTTTCTTCATTTCCTTAAAGAATTAGCAGACTCAGAAACATAATGAGCATATTAAAAATCAATTTTCAGGCACCTATTGAAATTCGTAATATATGCAACAAAAAGATTTTCTCTATAAAAGCAGCAAATATCAAGGCATTCTAAAATGGTTACATTACTTTAAATATTAAATGCCACTTCTTTCCTGAGTCTAGGTCAGGGGTCAGCAAACTTTTTCAGCAGGGGGCCGGTCCACTGTCCCTCAGACCTTGTAGGGGGCCAGAGTATATTTTTGGGGGGAAATTCCTATGCCCCACAAATAACCCAGAGACGCATTTTTAATAAAAGCACACATTCTACTCATGTAAAAACACCAGGCAGGCCCCACAAATAACCCAGATGCATTTTAAATAAAAGGACATATTCTACTCATGTAAAAACACGCTGATTCCTGGAACATCCGCGGGCCGGATTTAGAAGGCGATTGGGCTGGATCCGGCCCCCGGGCCTTAGTTTGCCTACCCATGGTCTAGGGGCCACTGTTTCTACATTATTTGATGCAGTACTTACCGGTAGATCAAGCTTTCAAATAATCCTGAGGACTTAATCAGGAACATTCTTATAGTCAATTTCGGGGGAAGGATAAACATTAAAATTGAACACTTGCTCTACAAAGTTATTACACCCCCTAAATATTCCATACTCTTTAAAAAACGCAACTTATTGAAAAATGATTCCCTGTCACTTTATTTGATGAAAGAAAAAAGTTAGGGTCTAACATTAAGCAATACTAATTGCATCACTTGCAATCATGTATTTTGTTTTCTTTTCTCCAGTTACAGGTACAGTTTAACCCAAGGCAGCCTGAGGGCTGCATGTGGCCTTTGAGGCCTTTCTTGGCATCTCTTGGCAACATTTGATGCCCCCCTGCAGTCTTCACGCTGCCTTCCCAAAGCCAGATAAGCAAGGTGCTGGGCTTTGGGAAAGAGGCATGAGGGCTCTGATAGGGTCCTAGAGATCTCCTTCCCAAATCTGAGTTAGCATTTCCCAATTTTGGGAAGGAGGTTGGAGGGCTCTAGGACCCTGTTAGAGCCTTGTCTCCTATCCCAGCTTTGGGAAGATGACAGGGGTTGGGACAAGACAAGTGTGCAGCCCGCAGGTTCTGTGTTGAAGCAGTATTGCAGCCCACTTG
This sequence comes from Darevskia mixta, assembly GCA_034641385.1. Taxonomy (NCBI): domain Eukaryota; kingdom Metazoa; phylum Chordata; class Lepidosauria; order Squamata; family Lacertidae; genus Darevskia; species Darevskia mixta. Next base: position 13,431,181 of record JAWWNH010000066.1, read on the forward strand.
ATATGAAAAGTTGGACCACCCTGGCTTAACCCTTCCTTCCCCGCGATGATCTCTATGACACCCCCTTCCCCTGCTACATTTGGCTTAGAAAACAGCTTCCAGGGAAAAGAAGGTCACTGCGCTGACAGAGTAGCAAGTTGCTTCAGCCCCCTTTTCAATATTTCTGGCACTATCTGACAGAGGAACTGCATGACTACTAGTTGCGCAGATGTATCCTTATTTTATTGGTTTGACTGGAGTTTTGGAGCCAAAGCTTGAATCTTGCAAACTGTTTCCATGAGACTCAGTCTTGCTGCTGTTTTGGGTATTTCCTGAGCACTGATCCCAAAATTTTCATTGTCTGGGTAAGTGGAACAAGCTGTGATTTAGACAAGAAAGCAAAACATGTGTACTAGTTGCCCCCTATCAACATATAATGAAAGGGGATCTTTTGTTGTCTATGAAGATGCCTTCCACCCTGCCCAGTCTCTAATGAGAGAAAGCTATCTGGGAGGGTCACCAAAGAAAGCTTTGCTCTTCTGTAGAAAGTTTGTGTATGCAGGCTCCATAAAGAAGAACAGATGAGCAGGAAACTAGGGATGGGGAAAATCCGACCCCACATACATTCAGGGGAAGGGGATAATAGAGGTATATAACATTATGCAGAGTGTGGAGAAAGTGAACACAGAGTTGTTTTTCTTCCTCTCTCGTAATACTAGCTCCTGGAGTCATTCTATGAAGCTGAATGGTGGGAGATTCAGGACAAACAAAAGGAAGTATTTCTTCATGTAGCACAGTTAAAACTATGGCATTTAATTCCACAAAATGTTGTGAGGATCATCAACTTAGATGGCTTTAATAGGGTATTATACAAATTCATGGAAGAGGATTAGACTATCAATGGCCAGCAAGGATGGATATATACTACTTTCAGGATCAGGGGCACCATGCCCCTGAAACCAGTTGATGGGGAAGAGCAGCAGGCTATTGCCGTCATGTTCTCTTGAGGCCTTTTCACAGGCATCTGGTTGGCCACTGTGGAAAACAGGATGATGGCTTTGGTGGGCCTTGGTCTGTTCCAGCATGTTTATTTTTATGTCCAGACTGAGCTTCTGGATTGTCTGGATTTGATCAGATTATTTGCCCAAATTAGTCTCAGGTGTACAAGTTGTGCTGCAATATTGGTATGATCTGAGACTTGAGTCTCAGATTTTGATATCTGTTGGAGGCCGCCCAGAGTGGCTGGGGGGACCTAGCCAGATGGGCGGGGTACAAATAATAAATTATTATTATTATTATTATTATTATTATTATTATTATTATTATTACAACCAGACACACAAGTTGTGATAACAATGCCCAAAACTATGGAGTTTCCTGTTTTCAATATTTGGGTAGCAGACACAAAATGCTTGGTCGAGGACTGTCTGCACAAATTTGGTTTGGCACATCTGTTGGAAATTCCTTCGTCAGGTTGTATACCGGTAGTTCTTTATGGAATTTCTCAGTGGAATATGAGGATAGCTAAGATTGTGGGATGAATTATGGTTTTGCTGATTACCTCAGCTTGGGCATAGCAGCAACAGAACTCTATGTAAAAATCTAATAGGTGTCCTAGCCTATGAAACTTATGAAACCACTTTCCATGCAATATTTAACTCCACAACTGACATGCTAATGGGAGGGAGAGAGATTGCATTTTTCTTATGACATCATAATGTGGGTTGAGTAGTTAGAAATTTTTTATTTTTTTAAAAAATTTACTTCCCTCCTGTAAAAGAAACCCGCTGAAGACAAAATAGCTGATCATCTGACAAAACTGAGAAACTTCACACACACATCAGCAAAAGGCCCAGGATCCATTCACTGTTTCTCTCAGCTAGAGAAATATTGGGACATTGCCCTCAGCATTGAATATACTTTCACCAAGGAGATATAGCTACAATTAAATCCATTCTAAAACTGTTATTTTGATCATTATCTAATTACTATGCTAATTAATGTACCAATAAAAATTATCAAGGCTCTCAGATTACTTTAATACTGGTTGTCTCACTTAGAATCACCATTCCCTTTGTAATATAAAGCTTATCAAAGTTTCTGCTCTGCTCTGAAATTTAAAATGGTGTGAATAGCAAAAATAAAAAAATAAAAAATGATGTTAATCAGGTTTAGAAAACCACAGAAGGCATTGGTTGCATGTTTCACAAAAACATGGCTTCATGACTGAACACTTTTTTACGGCAAACTAAAATTATTGGTGAGGAACTCTTATGCATCCACACCATTAGATATACCAGCCACAGCTTGTACTGAGCATGTGAAATGAGTTTAATATTTGAGCAGCAACAGTCAGTATCAGTATAATAACTCTTGGGAGCAAAGCCAAGCACATGATAGACTGCTTTGCTCCATTACACACAATCCATGAGCTGCTTCAACGACAGTTGTAGTACTTCAAGCTGCTTTCTGAGAACAACGTACATTCCTGTCAGAAAATTTAGTTAGGCCTGAAGTCTAACTAAATGGTATTTCAGTGTTTTAATATATATATTTGCCAAAGTAGTCAGTGATTAATGCAAAAAGAAATAAACCAAAGCTCCCCGATTCCCATGAAGGTGTAATGGCAGCGCACCTTTTCTCTTGCCTTTGTGTCTTGTGTCTAAAAAGATGCTATTATATTAACTGACAAAGTGGGCAACAATTTAAGTCAAATTTTATGACAGCATATATTTTAGAATAAATAATTTTCAACGGAAAGGAGATGCTTTGCAAACTAAATAACCATATCCAAATAGTTGCTTCTGAAGCTTTACAAGTAACTCAGGATTAACGCTTACTTTTACATCTTTTGTTTCTATTTTTAACGTCTCTGTTCTATACATATTAATAACCAAGGCAGGTTTTTTTTGTTCATTTGATTGCTAATAGGATTAAATATCTCAGATGTCAAATGCATATTTGAAAATCCCCTAATTACATTCTTAAGACGATAAACTATTGATTGCCATATTGTGACTCATAAAGAATTTAGTTGCTAAACTTCTTTTCTACAGCATATGCATTCATTTCCTTGCCAAATATCCTGGAGAGTACCAGAAAAACCAGGTAACCAAAATATCACTTCATCATGGAATATGTTATACCCATTCTTCATTATTGTTCAGTTTTGAGAGTCAAAATACAAATAAAGCATCACAATTGCTTCAACTACGTATTAGACCATTGTAAATCTCCCCTTCCTGGTAAGTTGCTTAATCAGTTGGTTGCAGCTCAAGTTCAGGTGTTTTTGAACAACACATGAACCTGGTGAAATCTTATTTCTGGGACAGGTTTGGTCACTCTAACTGACAACCTATACCTGGTGAGGGAAAGGAATAGCGTGAGCTTGTTCAGAGCCTAAACTAGACATTTCTAGCCAAGGTTGCACTCCACCTAAAAGATCAGGTTTGCACTGGAAATTGAAACATTACAAAATGTGCATAATAAAAGAGATAATTATTTCAAGGTAAGGGACATGATTGTAACACACAATGTTAGGGAGTAGATAGGATTTATTGTTGCTCACCCTTCTTTCTTTGCTTGAATCATACAAATGTAATACTTTGGTACCTTTTGGTGACAGGGATACTGCTAGGACAGGATAAGGAGTTGGACCCAGACTTTGCATAAGTGGCTTTTGCCAATTTCCACACACCCTGCAGCCCCTAGCACTACCTACATTATTGTTCTTTCCTTAGCAATTGCTTGATTTACACAGTTGATGTTAAAACTTATTTATGCAAAAGAATTATATTTATGATTATTACCGAATAAAATGGCTCACTAGTACTACATTGTCGTATTATAAATAAACATCACTACACTACAATAGCACTAATTGAAATGTGCAAGAATTCAAAGTCTGCAGGTTTACCATGAAGGAGTGGGAGGACACACACTGACAGATCTTTATAGCAGAAACTTGCATCTACTAATACTGATAAATGTTGCTCACTTTTATAATAGGATTATATACAAGCACTCAAACACCAGTGTTTTCTACTAATGAGCACCTGACAAATCAGATTCAGACTACCTTGGCATGCAACAAGGCAAGATAAGAAAGTTCTATTATTACTCTACAGTATTTTTTATCAAGTTACCTTGAAAATTAACATTATTTCTATGTGTTTCATTTCATTTATTTATTTCATTATTTCATAATGTTTTAAATAGAAGCATTATATTTTAAAAAGCACATTAAATTGAGCATTGGTTTAATTCTACCTCTGTTGACCCTGCAAAAAAATATTCTAATGAAATATAGAATTACAAATTATAGAAAGTTGTTAACTCACGATTTCCCATTTTATCAACTGATTAAAAACATCACATATAGACAGAAACTACAATTCAAATAACCTGTTGCACATGTTGAAAGGGCAAGCAGTGTCAACTGCACACAAAATTGGCTGCAAGCCACCTTAGATCTAAATCATGTTGAGGCTTCCACCTGCCCTGGAATGTCTTGGTTTTTGTGTCTTGCTTTGGTCCTACTTGAACAGGTGGGAAATGGCACCAAGGGCAGTGAAAAGAATAGAAATTAGGCAAAATTGCAAAAAATTGCCACAACCAGATCAGAGTCCCTTCATTTTAAGATTGAGTTCAAGGATTCTTCTTTGTAAATAGTATCCATGCCCACCCAGGTTCCTCACTTGAGCCTGTCTCAAGGAAAAAAGAGCTTGAATTCAACAAAGTCGGACTTTCCAGGAGTAGTCCGAGCACTTCTACTTGTGCAATGGGACTTCCGCACTTCCTCCCCCTACCCCCTCCACATCTGTTCTGTCCCCAGCCCCCACTCTCTGGAGCAGATTTTGGAGTGACACAACGATGGGGAGTGGGAAGTCCCATTGTGCAAGTCGTTCTGCTCTCACATTTATTGAGTTAAATCCGGCCCGCAGACAGTCCAGGAATCAGTGTGTTTTCACATGAGTAGACTGTGCCCTTTTATTTAAAATGCATCTCTGGGTTGTTTGTGGGGCATAGGAATTCGTTCATTCCCCCCCCCCCCGAGGGTCTGAGGGACAGTGGACCGCCCCACCCCTGCTGAAAAAGTTTGCTGACCCCTGGGGTAGACATATGGGGGAATTGGTGGAAATCCTTGTGCTAATGGAATAGAAATTTAGGATTCAAGCCAGTATTTGGGTGGGGCTAATCTTATTCCCAGGGACGCGGGTGGCACTGTGGTCTAAACCACTGAGTCTTTTGGGCTTGCCGATCAGAAGGTCGGCGGTTCAAATGCCCGCGACGGGGTGAGCTCCCGTTGTTCAGTCCCTGCTCCTGCCAACCTAGCAGTTCGAAAGCACGTCAAAGTGCAAGTAGATAAATAGGTACTGCTCTGGCGTGTGCTGCTCTTGTTTGCCAGAAGCGGCTTAGTTATGCTGGCCACATGACCCAGAAGCTGTACACCGGCTCCCTCAGCCAGTAAAGCGAGATGAGCACTGCAATCCCAGAGTCATCCGCGACTGGACCTAACGGTCAGGGGTCCCTTTACCTTTACATTTAACCTTATTCCCACAACACCCCACCCCACCCCCTTTTGGATATTATTATTTGTCTCATCCACATCAGGAATAACTAATCACTCAAGACATTGTAGAAAGTAGCGTTAAAAATAATTTTTCATTGCCACAGGTAAGTTACAGTGTTCCAAGCAGATGCTGAAGTTAATGATTTTTCTAAATAAGAAGTGAATCATTAATTGTATAACCATGGCAATGATATGTGATCCTTAAATTCCTTATTTTAACTTTATGTAAAAATTATAATCTTACTAATATAAAACTTACTAATTAGTGCTTACTAATATAAAACAAGATTCTAGTTTCTTTAAGTAAGTAGTAAGTAAACTTTAATACGGTCAAAGACCAGCAATGATATGTGATCCTTAAATTCCTTATTTTAACTTTATGTAAAAATTATAATCTTACTAATATAAAACTTACTAATTAGTGCTTACTAATATAAAACAAGATTCTAGTTTCTTTAATGAATTGCCTAAAAAAAATCCTTGCAAGCATAAATGGCACTGATATGGAAAAATTAAAGGTAACATACTGAAAAAAATGAAGTGTTTTTTGTTGTTTTTTAAACCTCTCCCCTGTTTCTACGTGCTTGGTTAAAAGTCTCTTGACAGAAATAAAAAGATCCTCCCCAGCATATGGAAGAGTTGCTATGCCCTTCCGGGGATGGTCTATAACTATGTTCACCTCAGGCACGCCAAGGAGAGGTGAATTGTCAAATGTAATTTCAATCACTGGGTGGTTTGGTTGAGTCAGATTAGTTGTATGCAATCATGATAGATAGTTTATCCCAGCCCCAAACTGCCACTTGGGAAATCTTGCACGCAAACGAACAGAAACTCAGTCATTATTAGTGTCAAGAAGGTATACAGAGGCAAAATTTGGTTGGCAGCCAGGCAAGATGAATCAAGGCGAAAAAGTGACCAATTGCATGTTCAAAATGGAAATTGATAGGCACATTGTAGTTTGGGGAGGTTTTAAACACCAGAAAAAGTCATATATTATTAATTGTTCAATGGTTAATATTTTAAAAGTGTTCTTTATGGAGAATTTTCTAAAAAGTCAATGTAAATTAAACGCATTAGTGTCCCAATTTTTAAGCCTTTATGGAAAGAACTGTATTGTGGCAAAACATATATATATGTTTTTGCCACAATACTATATATATATATATATATATATATATATATATATATATATATATATATATTATGTAAGAGTATAAAACTAGTCTGCAAGTACAAACATTTCCCCCCAAAATTAATCATAGCAAAATAATTGCTCATACTAAAATGTTTATATCAGTATCATTCTGTTTATCAAATTTAATGGATATTTCAGTTTGATGAATCACTTCGTATTAGAGAGGTCATTTTCTCTATCCTTTTGTAAGTACTGCTTAATAATGATTTACCCTCCAAAGCTATCAGTGTTAGAGCAACAAGATGTTAAAACACTAAGGTGAGTAATCACCAGGTTGGTCCATTAGCAAAAAATTACTGGGAGAAAAAGCCATCAGGTTTCATAGCCTGAAGTGATATGCTCTGACAAATCTAACAGCTCTTTCTATGTCATTCCTAATGCACTTGTCACTCAGTATTACCCATCCTCATTAATGACAATGGGAAAGTTTATCTTGGTAACACGTTTTAAATCATCCACTCTTTACAATGGGACCATGAAATCTCTTATAAAACATGAGGCGGGAACTACATTGACAACAAAAGCTCTTCCTGGCAGCTTTACTCTTAATTCCTGTTCAAGGAATAATCTGTTTATCATAAAATCATACAGAACAATATATTAAATGAAATCTGAAACAAGAATAGGTAGTGTGATTTTCAAACACATAAGTATTTTTACAACATTGGTACTAGGTTACAAACGTTATTTTAAACCAGCAAAATTTATATGGCTCCTTGCTTCATCTGTAAATAACAGGATCTGAAAACTATTTTCCTGGAATTTCAGAAATGCTTAAAACAAAAATGCAAAAAGCACTTTTATTTATTTCCTCATACTAGATTCTGCCTTTCCTCTTAATTAAAGTACAGGATGGCTAAAAATACAAAATATAGCAATCACAATAAATAATAAGTTATTGTTAAAACACAAAAAAATTCTGATATATAAAAAAGAAATAAAACAGCAACAACAGCCAGCAAATTGCCAAATGGTTAGACAAATGAGTTTTTACCTTGCTCTTAAATATGGCCAATGTATGAATCACAGAGTTGGAAAGGAACCCCAAGGGTCATCTAGTCCAACCCCCTGCAATGAGATGTCCAGATGTCATTTGGGTGGGAGTTTCATAATGCTCTCTCTTGTGTCATTGTCAAGCTAGTAGAATATAATGCTCAGCCAACAAGAAGGGTGTTTCCAGCTGATCTTAGTAGTTGGGTGGGGCAATATTGGAGAAGCACATGGGCCCCAAGTCAATCACTTACAACTTCAATTGATGCCACTAGCTCACAGGCAGCTAGTGAAGAATTAGATGAGGCCAATATGATCTACTCTTGCTACCCCAGATAGTAAATGGGCAACGGCATCCCACACCAGCTTCTCCTTCTGGACCATCTTGAAGGGGAACCCCACAAAGAACACATTACAGTATACAGGAGGTTATTAGCAGATGGGTAACTGGGGCCAAACTGTTCCTGTTCAGGATTGGTTGTAGCTGATGGACCAACTAAAGCTAGACATAGGTGTTCCCCACCACTGAAGTCACTTGGGCCTCCAGCAACAGTTTAGAATTAAGGAGAACTCCAAAGTTATGAACCTGGTCTTTCAGGAATTGTGCCACACATTCAGAACAGCTTTCACTCTAATTCCTGGTCCTGGGAACCACCGACCCACAGAGCCACTGTTTTGAGAGGATTCACTTCAGTTTAATGGCCCTCATCCAATTCATCACTTCAACACTCTCTTCTTATTCAGACGGAATGGGTAGTGCTGGGTATCATACATATATTGCGGGTATTGCACTTCAAACCCTTGTATTTGTTTGCTTAGTAATTCATAAATGAAGTAAGGTAAAGGTAAAGGGGACCCCTGACCATTAGGTCCAGTCGTGTCCGACTCTGGTGTTGCGGCGCTCATCTCGCGTTACTGGCCGAGGGAGCCGGCGTACAGCTTCCGGGTCATGTGGCCAGCATGACAAGGCCGCTTCTGGCGAACCAGAGCAGCACACAGAAACACCGTTTACCTTCCCGCCGGAGCGGTACCTATTTATCTATTTGCACTTTGACGTGCTTTCAAATTGCTAGGTTGGCAGGAGCTGGGACCGACCAATAGGAGCTCACCCCGTCGCAGGGATTCGAACCACCGACCTTGTGACCAGCAAGCCCTAGGCTCTGTGGTTTAACCCACAGCGCCACCTGGGTCCTATGAATAAATGAAGTATTGCACTTCAAACCCTTGTATTTGTTTGCTTAGTAATTCATAAATCCCTTGCAAATTTTCAAACAATTATTTAACTTGTTTAAAAAAGCAATATAGCACATCCTACTTAAAAAATTCAAAGCTGTGTATAAAAACAATAATAAAAAACAAACAGAAACAATAATACATTATTTCTGATAATATAAAATCCACAATAATACAGTAACCATAAAAGCTGACTGCACTCACTAAGCAATATTAATGGCTAGCAAATGCCTAGGCAAACAAGTATGTTTTCCACATGCTTTGGAAACATACGGTAATACTGTTAATGTATGTCCTATTTCTGAAAGGATGATGTTCCACATGATGGTTAGTACATAGTATGAAGTGGTCACATCATGGATTTTTGAAGGCTGCAAATTATGATCTTACTGCAGGGTTTCCCAAACTTGGATCACAACCCGCTGTTTTTGGATCACAACCCTTAGCTAGCAGGACCAGTGGTCAGGGATGATGGGAACTGTAGTCCAAAAACAGCTGGAGACCCTGCCTTACTGAATGGGCAGGTCTATGTGGTAGAAGGCATTTTCTCTAGTAACCTTAGACCAAGCTGTAAACCAAGAGTAGATCCTTAAACATGGCTTGGTAACAGACTGACAGCTAGCACAGTTTCTTTAACAGAGGCGTTACACGATCATGTTAGGGTGCCTCACTGAGCAAACAAGCTCCTGCATTTAATACCAATTGCATATTCTGGTTTGTATATTTGTTTTTTGATTTGTATACCACTCTTCATCCAAATATCTCAGGGCAGTTCACAGCACAAAATGCGTAACAAAAACTGAACCGAAAACAGAGCAAACCAATAACCTAGTATAGCCCAGTTGAAGAGGAACATTTTCGCTTGGGGGCAAAAGATGTATAATGAAGGTGCCAGGTGAGCCTCCCTGGGGAGAGTATTTTACAAACGAGAAGCTATTGCATACAAGGCCTGTTCTCGTGTTGCCATCTTCCAGACCTCTTGCAGAGGAGGCACATGAAGAAGGGCCTCCGATGATGAGATGATAATCACAGGGTCCAGGTCAGTTCATATGGGGAGAGGCGGTCCTTGAGGTATTGCTGTCCTGAGCCATTTAAGGCTTTATGGGTCAAAACCAGCACTTTGAATTGGGCTCCAAAACTCATTGGCAGCTAATGCAGTTCGGCTAGAATCAGTGTAATATGCTCAAAGCATCTTGCCCCAGAGAGCAACCTGGCAGCTTAATTGTGCACCAGCTGAAGTTTCTGAATTCAGTGCTGCTCTCTGGAACTAGTCCCATAGGTAGGAAAAATAAAGAACTGGATCTTTGAAAATATGTCAAATCATTTCATATACATCCATAAGACCTCTAGTTAGAAAGGTATGCTGGAGGCAGGGAGACTTGTATCCAGAAATATGCTAATTAACAAATAACCGTATAACAAATAACAAATAACCCACTGGCACAAGGCCTCTGTTAGCTGCATGGCAGCATACACACACACACACACACACACACACACACACACACACACACATGTATATATATATATATATCCTCTTGTGCAGATCTCTGGAGGAGTTCTTAATATTCATAATATTAATAGGTAGGCTTGTGCTTATTTTTACTTTTTAGTCTAGTAAATGCAGAATGACTTCAGACGTGATGCAAAGCATCTCACAGAAGCCCAGTAAAAGGAAACCTGAGTCATTCATACAGAAGGTATGTGTCAGATCCAAAGTCAGCTGTAGTCTATATTTGATTCAAAAATAAAGGAAGCAGGAAAACCATTGCTATGAATGCTATGGACATGCTACATCAAATTACATATTAAGTAGGTTCTGATAAGAGAACTGCCAATTCAATCTACTTTTAGTCAGCTGGAATGCTTACTCTTAAAGGGAAGAAAAAGCAATGTCAGGCAAGATATGTGACCCAAGTGTAAGCAGGTTTCCACACAGGTATTGCTTACTGGATCAGGAACTAAGGCAGCAAATTGGATGTGCATCCAAGCATGGATGAGATCTATCCACCGTGTGTCGCTTTCAATTGGATGTGTATTCCAGTCCATATCCAAATGTTCATCCCTAACCACATATAAATACCCTTTTGAAGAGTGACAAGAGCCAGTAAGATGCATCATCCTTTGGGCCTCATACTTTCCAGCCCTGGAAAAATCCAGTTATTATTCTGCAAAGTTCTAAAAATATTTTGGATATGATTTTTTTTACACATCATTAAGCATTAATGCCTCAATGTGCATAATAAAACAAAAAGTTGGAAGAAAAAAGTGACAAAATTTTGTTGGCATCCGTCTGTATCAAAAGTCAATGAAGTGCGCTGTGGGGGGAGTTAAACCACTGCATTATACTCAGATGTATAAAATAAAATTTTCATGGACTAAAGCTATTTTTAGGCTTCTGTCCTATACACACTTAACTGGGAATAACTCCAACAGAACTCACTGGGGCTTACTTCTGAGTAGATGTGTACAGGATTGCACTCTAAGATATTTAAGCACAGACTTGTCTTATATTACACAGGGAAGCTCCTGGTAGTTATTTATTGCAATACCTGCCCACATTTAATATTTATGCTGCCTCATCCTCCATTCATTTTTAGAGAGAATTAAAGAAGCAGCTATAATAACTCTGCCAATAAAACTATGGGAATGTTATCTTTAGTTCTGATGATGCAGACCCAAGCAGAAACAGCCCATGGCCATGGCATTGCTGTAGAGAAACCCTGCTCATGAAGAACTAAGCTACATGCCATTCAGCCTTTTGAAGCTATTTATTTATTTATTTATTGGCACTGCATGTATACGCAGTCATGCACAAGTCGATCGCGCGTAAGTGGAGGACGCTTGTTGCTAAGAATTAACAACGTTCTTAGGACAGACTATTGGATAGTTTATGGAACACATGAAAACCAACTGCAGCTGTTCATCTAATGAAACTATTACTGTAAATTTTATTTTATTTAGTTGTTAAATATGTTTCACCATCCTTTCCACAAAATAGGTTGAGAAAGATTGAGGCAGTTAACAACAGTTAAGTACAGATGGATAAAAAACAAATGAACTACTTAAACAAACTTAACCTTTATAGCGGCCATAAACAAGCAACGCTGAATCATTTGCCTGCTGTTAACAGGTGAACAGAGAAGCAGCTATACAAAACTCCATTGACAAGAAGTCGCAGAGCATGAGAGAACCCATTCAGAAGGTCCACTCTCAAGTCCCTACTAAACATTCTTCAGATGCTGGTGGGACAGATAGAAAGTCCTTTCCCAGAGATCCAAACTGGCTTATATGGGAGAATAGAGTAATGCAAATAACTTGGCCCCAAGTTGCACAAGACTTTCTAGGTCATAACTAGCACTTTTGAATTGTGCTTGGAAATGGTCTGGTAGCCAGTGAAGTTGATGTACCGGTAACAACAATCTGGCAGACCCACGATGAGTTTGTTATGGTAGTCTAAACAAGATGTAACTAATGCATGTGTTGCCACAGCCAAATCAGACATAGAATCATAGAATTGCAGAGTTGGAAGGGACTCTGAGGATCGTCTAGTCCAACCCCCTGCAGTGGCAGTGCAAGAATATGCAGCTGTCCCATACAGGGATCGAATCTGCAACTTTGGTTGCTTTAAAAATCCATCCTTAGTAAAAGGTCTATATATCTAAAGACTGAAAGGAAGACTTTATCCATTAATCATACCATACTACAGCTTTCAGCTATGATAATGCTAATCATGAGGCATTAATATAAACGCTGCCCTACTGGGAAAGTGTTCTCTGTTAAGATGTTTAAATTAATCCCTCACAAGGAAGACACAAAGAATGGTATTTCATTCTGCTTCCTGGTTCCATGTTCTTGAGCATAATCAAGGAGTGATCTGGACAGGCTGACAACACCTTTCTCTGTCTTCTTCATCTGACAAGATTTTTTTTTGGTGAAAACATACATAATGTATTATTTGTTTTTGTTGTACAGTTGTTATATAGTACAGATGGCTGAAAATAGCACTTCAATTTAAAATTCGCACTACCTTTTGCAATATAATTTGAGGAAAAGGAGACTAGATCAGATCAGAGAGCTGCACCAACTGTGGAGGGGTTTCCATACGTAATTTGAAATGACATAGGGCTGGTTCAGAGACCCTGAAAAATCCTGACCAGACAAATGAGAATTAGCAACATGGAATCAATTTCATCAAAGCACCTTGCTTATGAACCTCCCTGAGGTTTCTTCTTGTCAGTGGAGAGAATACTTAGCTAGATGGACAACTTGTCTGATGCAGAATGGCAATGCTTATGTTCTCAAGGGAAGCCTATTCTGATAGGCAGGTATTCTGACAGACCAGCACAATATACAGAATACATCCCAAAATGAACTGAAGAGCAATACTGTAAAGATGAGAAGTGAAGTATCAAGGATGATGACTGGATATGGGAGGGATGGCATCAGTATGTTTCTCCTACCTAGGGCAGTATAGTATTCAGAAAATAATTTCTTCATACTTGGGGCTGAGCAACTTTCTTGGCTACACCTCTCTCTATTTTTTGCATACAACCACAGGGCAATACTGCATAGAAAATAAAATGGTTGCTTTTTAATTGACTCAGTCAAAGGCATCCAGGGATCACCTGTGGTGTGGCAGTGGCTACGAGGGGAAGGGCTTTTCCATGGTGTCGTCTCTGCTTGGAAATGTTCTTCCCAGAGAAGCTTGCATGGACCCATTTCTCATGTCTTTTCAGGATTAGGCAAATATATTTTCACAGGCTTTTAAACTTTTATCATTTTGCTTGATTTGCGTGGTGGTTTTTTAAAAAAATATATTGCTGCTGTTTATGATTATTTTATGATTTTCTTTACATTTTATTGTAAGCTGCACTGACAACACCTTTATAGAGTAGGGTGAACATCTTAATAATGACAGTTGAACAGACAAAAATTGGTGTGTATTATTATTATTAAGTTTAATTTCTGATACCACGCTTCATCTGAACATCACAGGTTGGTTTACAATACAAACAAACAAACAAACAAATACCACAATAACAAACAAAAGTAACAGGTAGGTAGCCGTGTTGGTCTGCCGTAGTCAAAATAATACAAAATAATAATAATAATAATAAAATCCTTCCAGTAGCACCTTAGAGACCAACTAAGTTTGTTCTTGGTATGAGCTTTCGTGTGCATGCACACTTCTTCAGATACACTTCTTCAGGTATCTGAAGAAGTGTGCATGCACACGAAAGCTCATACCAAGAACAAACTTAGTTGGTCTCTAAGATGCTACTGGAAGGATTTTTTTTTGTTTGTTTAAACAAAAGTAATACTCCCCTCAGTTTAAAAGGCCATAGATGGTATAATTAGAGGCCTGGGAGACGAGGAATGTTTTTTCCTGGAAGCTAAAGATATGTAACAAGGGAGCCAGGCAAGTCTCCCTGGGGAGACCACTCCACTAATACAGAACCAATGCAGAAAAGGTCTTGCTACCCTCCAGACTCTTGCAGAGGAAGCACATGAAGAAGGACCTCAGAAGATGTTCACAAGGCCTGGACTGGTTCATATGGGGAAAGGCAGTCCTTGAGGTACTGTGGTCCTGTGCCATTTAAGGCTTTATAGGTCAAAACCAGGACTTTGAATTGGGCCTGGAAAGTAACTGGCACCTAGTCCAGGATTGGCGTTATATGCTCAAATCATCTCGCCCCGGTGAGCAACCTGGCCGCTGAATTGTGTACCAGCTGAACTTTCTGAACTATATTCAGAGGCAGCCCACAAGTATATTGCATTGCTGTAATCTAACCTTACCAGAGTGTAGACCACCAAAGTTAGGATATCTCTGTCCAAACAGGGGCACAGCTGGGTCACCAGCTGTAGCTGATGGAAGATGCTCCATGCCACTGAGGCCACCTGAGCCTAAAGCAACAACAATTGATTTAGAAGTACCCCCAAGTTGCGTACCTACTCCTTCAGAGGGAGTGTAACCCCTTCAAGAGCAGGCAACCTCCCATCCACCCAGTCTATGGAATTGCCCACTAACAGTGCCTCAGTCTTATCTGCAGTGAACTTCCATTTGGTGGCTCTCACCCAGTCCATTACTGAAGCAAGGCAACCCTCCAGCACATCCACTGCCATACCTGCAGATGTAAAGGAGAAGTAGAGCTGTGTGTCATCAGCATATTGCTGACAATGTACTCCAAAATTTTGGATGACTCTACTCAGTGATTTCATGTTAAACAGCATAGGGATAAAATGTAACCCTGAGGAACCCCACCTTGAAGGCTCCGTGGGGCTGAAGAGCACTCCCCAAGCAGCACCCTATGGAAGTGGCCTTCCAAGTAGGACTGGAACCACCACAATGCAGTGCCTAACTCGGACAAACAGCTCCAGTACCATGGTCAATGGTATTGAAAACTGCTGAGAGGTCGAGGAGAATTAACAAGGACACATTTTCCCTGTATCTCCCAACAAAGGTCATAATACAGGGTGACCAAAGCAGTTTCTGTGCCAAAACAATAACAGCAGTAGCAGTGTAGCATAGGTCAAGTTAAAACAAGGGGAAAGTAACACACAGCAGAAACAACATAAAAGAAATTAGCTTAAAGTAGAGCTGTATGCCATGGATTTGAAAAAACAAGCCTGGTAGAATTCTTCAAGTTAAGAGCTTCAGTCAGAAAATACAGATAGTCTGTATAGTAGATTTTAATATGTGATGATACTATGGTTTTCAAATTCAATGCACATATGCTATTGTATTCTTAATGTTTCTACACATCAATATGCAGATGAGGGAAAAGGAACTGAATTTCACATATTTTGGTCAAAGCAATGATAGTCTAAAAGTAGTAATTCAAAACTTTGGATGAAGTGTAGTCAGTATTTAAAAACCATTTATTTATTCAAAACTTCTGAAATAATGCATTTCATTTTTGACAGGCAGTCTTTTACAATATTGAAACCCAATCCTTGATTTCATCAAACCTTTCATATTCTGTGCCTTATTCCTGGAAGGCTTATGCCAAAACGATTTAGTTTGATTTTCTTTAACAATGGTGGGTTGGCTTGACAGCATCTGACAAAACAATTCAGTGAAGTACTGCATACCAGGTAAAAAGAACCTGAACTGGCTAGTAGATTAAATAATGCCGAGTGGGACATGCAGGTATGAAAGAATAAATCCTGTAGGTACTTTATTGCTTTAAAAAGGTTACACTTAATTTCAAATGAACTATATTTCAAAGTTATTTCATACGTTCAAATTTTTATCTACCATTTAATTCTTTTAGTTTGGTGCCTTTAACTTAAGTACCTATTGCGCCATTCAATCTAAATGAATGGGAATAACTCACAACTAAAATGTATTTTGGTTTGGTCCTTTGTCCTTTTAAAGTGAGAGTATACACTGTTGGGAGAAATGGTTCCTTTGATCTGCTGCCTTCTAGCTCTTGAGCTGAAGTGGAAACTCAGGAGTGTCATGTTCATATAAGGATGTGTTTCTTGTTATAGAACAAGGAAACATCCAACGTGGCCTTTATGTTTCATGTGAACCTCAAAGCTCTTTCATTTCCTAAAGGCAAAAGCAGCAGTAAGTTACTACATACTAAATGTTAACACCTTCAGATGTATCCACACAATGTCTTTAGTCCTCCAATATTATATAGGTTTCCCTATATAACACACAACCCATACTTCCTTTCCTTCTATAACAGTTTCTTGACAGTAGAGACCATAACACCTCCCCCCCCCCCACAGAGGTTTTATGACTGGCTTACCAGGATTCTCTTGGTTCTCATAGTGCTAAATAATGTACCTGTGAAAAGCAGGTCTAACAGCCTGAAGGCTCTGTGAGAATAGGGAATTGGGGCCCTCAGCTGCACTCAAATTGCCTGGAGCTCTTGCCACAAAGGGAAGCTTGGGAATGCAGTGGATGGCCCAAGATTCCCCCCCCCCTCAAATGCTGTTTATATGGTGCGTACAGTTCAAGAAATTAGGGTTTTTTAAAGGAGCTTTATTAGCAACAACCATCTCTTGGTCAGTCTTAACTTTCCATGTGTACTTTAAAGAGCTCTCAAATCACTCCCCCAACCAAGTGGCACCGCATAACAAACTTTGTAAGAATGGTAGCATTCTGAATAATCCCATTGTGGTGCTTCTTACTGTATGAGTAATCCCTTAGTGAACACAATGAGAACATGCCTTTTTGAAACAAAACAGCACTGTCCAATTCTAGCAATTTGTACCACTACTTCCAAAGTGATATCTACTAAAATGCAAAAGTCTCCATTTCATGGCAAGCAAGGTGGATTAAAAGCAAAGCAAAGCAAAGCAAAGCAAAGCAAAGCAAAGCAAAGCAAAGCAAAGCAAAGCAAAGCAAAGCAAAGCAAAACCTTGCAAAGACTACCACTTTGGCAATAACTACAATTCCAGTCAGAGGTACAAAGAAAACTCAGTGATGCTTTAAGACGGATTTCAGCAGGGTTTGCATTTAACATTTTCTGTATTTCACTTTGAGACTCTTTCAACACGTCTTGCAGTGTTGTGAAAGAAGGATTGCTGTTTTCTTATTTGTAAAGATCTTCTAAATAAAGATACTTGGTCCATAACTGTATAGGGGACATTGAAGCACTCAAAGCTGATGGGCCATAAACAGACACCAACAAGCTGTGCTTTTTTTCTAGAAAAAGAGATGCCAGAACTCACCATGAATGCCTCTATATCCTTACGTGTTTCCACCTCCCTGAGGAAAGTTGGTGGTGTGATTTTTAACAGTGGGTGATTCATGGACAAAGCCCACTAAATGAAGCCTAACACTTTGCTTCTCCATAAGGTACAATATCAATTATAATAACAAATCAAGGTGTAGCATACAGGTTGCATTACACACCAAGCAGTTCCTGATTTAGATCATGAGCTTGCTTAGGCAAGGGTCATTGGCAATATGATGGTGGTACTGATGTTGCTACTGATCTTCACTATCATCTACCTTACAGGGTTGCAGAAAGGCTTGAAAAAAAGACAGTATGGGAAAAACCTTGAACATTCTCAGTTGCAGTATACAGAGCTCCTCCAGAAGACCTATTTCTTGAGCATTCATCCTGTTTTGCTTTCACAAAGCTTACACAGAGGTTTGTTTATAACTGGTCTTTATTGGGAACTTGTGCTTCTTTACTTGTGGGGTGGTCATATGATGACCAGCATTCATCCTGATTTGCTTACGGGGTATCTTACATTAGTTGTTCAGTCACCCCACACTTTTCTATGCATTTCCTCATCACTTTCCTAACCACAAAAAGTCCAGTGTTGTTGGTTTTTTAAAGTGGATGTGTTGCGTTAGGGTGCCAGAGTCCTTTCAACCACTTTAATTGTGCAAACCTGAAGTTCTGGTGTGTGTTGAATACCATAGCGTACCTTGATTTCAGTAAGGCTTTTGACAAAGTCCCCCATGATACTGTTTTGAGGCAGCTGGTAAAATGTGGATTGAATGAGGTAACTATCCACTGTTAGGTGGGTTTGTAGCTGGTTGACTTTCTGAACTCAAATAGTATTCATTAATGGTTTCCTGTAATGCTGGGGAAATGTGACAAGTGGGGTGCCACAGCGTTTTGTCCTGGGCCCGTTGTTGTTCAATGTATTTATAAACAACTTGGATGGAGGAACTGAGGGGATGCTCATCAAATTTACAGATGGTACCAAACTGGGAGGGGTAGCTAATGGTGCAGAAGACAGAATCAGAATTCAAAATGACCTTAACAGATTGGAGAACTGGGCGCAAGCTAACAAAATGAATTTCAACAGGGACAAATGTAAGGTTCTGCACTTAGGCAGAAAGAATCAGATGCACAAATATAGGATGGGGGACACCTGGATTGACAGTAGTACATGTGAAAAGGATCTAGGGGTCTTGGTGAACCACAAGCTTAAGGTGAGTCAACAGTGGAATGCAGCAGCAAAAAAAGCTAATGCTATTCTAGAAGTATAATGCCCAGATAAGGGAAGTATAATGCCCAGATAAGGGAAGTAACAGTACCACTCTATTGTGCCTTGGTCAGACCACACCTGGAATACTGTGTACAATTGTGGGCACCACAATTTAAGAAGGATATTGACAAGCTGGAACGTGTGCAGAGGAGGGCAACCAAGATGATCAAGAGTCTGGAAACCAAGCCTTATGAGGAGCGGTTGAAGGAGCTGGGTATGTTTAGCCAGGAATTGGATGTTTTAGCCTGATAAAGAGGAGACTGAGAGGAGATATGATAGCCATCTTCAAATATATCAAAAGCTGTCACATGGAAGAGGGAACAAGCTTGTTTTATCCAGCTCTGGAAAGCAGGTCTCGAACCAATGGCTTCAAGTTACAAGAAAGGAGATTCCAGCTATACATACAGAAAAAACTTTCTGACAGTAAGAGGTGGAACAGTCTCCCTCAGAGAGCTGTGTACTCTCCTTCCTTCAAGAGTTTTAAGCAGAGGTTGGGTGGCTACCTGTCATGGATGCTTTAGCTGAGAGTGCTGCATTGCAGGGGGTTTGACTAGATGACCCTTGGGTTCTATGATTCCTCTTTTGATGTCATTTCAGAACAGCAAGAGGCAGGATTTTATTCAATAAAAGGTAAAATTATGGTTGTTTGATTGTTGTTGTTTTTTTTTAAAAAAACTGTTCCCCTGGTTGTATGGGCTAGGGAAAATAAGCTTTCCCCAGCTGTCTGACAACAAATTGGTAGGCATCTGCCATGTGTGTGTATGTGTATGTAGAATGCTATAGTAAGAAAGTAATTACTTTTACTCACTTTCCAGACATATTAGTCTCATGTTTGGGGATGCGGGGAGTCCTTTGTATATGTAATCACAATAGGGCTTACTTCTGGAAAGATCTGCACAGAATAGGGAATTCTAATCTGAAGTACCCATTGCAAAAACTGAAGCAGGCTAGTCTTTATTCTGAATTAGTTAATCTGCAACACTTCTGTCTCTTGCTTCATACATCATCAGTTCTGGTTCCGCCCACTGCCAGCATGTGCCCCAGTAGATTAACTACAAGGGAATGCAACCCTTGACAGAAGAAAGGTTGCCAACTCCTGTTGTACACCTTTAGAAATATATTTTGTTCAAAAGAAAAACAAGAAATACTGGTAGATTCTTAGAAATTCAATATGTCCAATTTACTATTTTAGTTATTCAATGGAAGAATAACACAAAAATATAATATCAGATGTAGTTATATAGATATTGATCACTGGGAATCTAGAATAATTCAAGCACAAATTTTGCCCTGGAATCATAGGTCAAAGCACTTCTGTTTTCCACATTCTATAAACCAGAAATGATTGACATGAATTCATTATTTAAGTGTCGTACAGTACTGTCTGTAAATATCTAAGTCCTAAAAGCAGGAAAAGTATAGCCCTTTCGAGTCAGTCTTTGAATACATGTATGGGGGATAATGAGGGTTGTGTATGCTGTCTTCACCTATTGTTTATGTACCTTCACAACTGGAACAGAACCTGTGTGTGTATAATAGTTTCTGGAAGTGTGAACCATGAAAATACACTTTTATATAGACAGACACTGTTACTACCTTCAGGGTGGGGCCTACCACAGTAATTCCCCTCCCACGTTTAAATCACTGCAATAAATTCCCCTTGAAATTACTCATTACAATTCTAGTAATATATAATGTTAATCATACTTAGAGTAGAACTACTGAAATCAATTATCTTAAGTAACTTGTATCGGTTGATTTCAATGGGTTTACTATGAATATGATTTAACAGATAATCCTTGTATTTTTCTTTACAAATAAATCCGTGATTATGTACTTCACTCTGTACAACACAGCTGGGTAACCTGTGAAAATGCTGAATAGTATCTGATCATACTATGACTTCTGCACATATTACATTCCCTGCCAAATACTGCTTTTATATAGTACAATATATAATAATATATAGGGGGGGGGAATCTATTTTTTTTTAAAGGCATTAAAGGGAAGAAAAAGAATACATACTAAGGAGGAAACCAAGTGTACAGGTTACTTTTAGAAGTGAGGAAAAAGGAACAGTCTTTCTGGTGATGGCCAGTTCTACCATGAAAGGCCACTGACAATGTAAGTCCCACCATGGCATCAGATGGAATGAGATTTGCATACAACAAGCAGTGTCTATGCATGCCAAAAGAATTCCCGAAGCAAGTTTCTAATGCAAAGAGCAGCTATAAATTGGAGATTGGTCTTAAATCCAAGCTATTACTTTATTAGTCAGCAAGGTAAACTGCATAGAGCAGCCATACTCTTATCACAATTACCTAAATCATTCTATTACCGTGCTACTGAAATCTCAACAGATAGCAAGTAACATAGAACCACTTGTAGAAGCTCATGGAACCTTCTAGCCATTTTACAGGCATCCCCAAACTCGGCCCTCCAGATGTTTTGAGACTACAACTCCCATCATCCCTAGCTAACAGGACCAGTGGTAAGGGGTGATGGGAACTATAGTCCCAAAACATCTGGAGGGCTGGGTTTGGGGATGCCTGCATTATAATATGGGTCACTGATGCAAGGTCGTTAGCCAAGATGGTATAGAAGATGATAGAAGTGTGGGTCATTTTTGCAGTCAAACCAACAATTATGTTTTGCCAGCCAGGCACACAAAGGGGCTGAGGCTCACAGAGCTTTCCTGTGAATTTGCTAGAGAGAATTCTATGAGATCACTTCCTTTGCTGCCTTGACAGGAAGCTGTAACACCACATACTTCCTTTCTGCCTGGGCAGCCTCCCTTTCTTCATTGTGCTTCCAAACTGACCATACATGCAGGTTTGAGCTCTGCAGCTCAAACACCATTTTAAACTTACATTTTGTTCTTTTGTAATTTAGGTATCAGTTACAAACCTGCTTTCATAATTGCTACTGCAAACGGCTGCTTCAAGACCTAGACTATGTAAGTAAATACAACTTTTATTTCTTCACAAATCAATGTTTGTGTGATTGTTGTCTTTAAGGGGGAGAAAAGGGGTAATACCAGGAAAATCCATTCTGTCTTAAAGCATCCTGGATTGTTGTTTCTAGAAGATTAAATCAAACTTGTATTAGCTTCCAATTTTAAAAGAAGCAAAGGGTGATACTCTGCCGATCTCACGTGAGCAAGGATGGATAATAACTAAATAATATATCATCTCCTAGTGTCTAAATTCATTCCCACAAACAATGACTGATACTTGATTTTTCTTGGTATGATGAAAAATGACATCCATATATTTTATGTTGCCTCCTTCAATGTCTGAGCATGCAGCTGTTATAGGAGTCAAGGGTACTCTCCTATTGACCATCCCTTCCTGCATGTATCCTTCCTTGGACTAAATATAATGCAACACAAATTCATGCAGATTGTTTTATATTCATTGTCCTCAGTGCATGTTCTAAATTGTCTTTTTGTTTGCATAATTCTATACTACCTTTTAAAAATAATAATTGTAATTGTGATTTCCACTGAAGATAATTAAAATAATGAGATGCAAACACAAAATAGTTTTACATGCCTATACAAAATAAAATGTAAGTCTTAAAATGAATTAACTTTGTTCATTTTTGCCTTTCCTTCATGCTGTTTTAAACGACTAACAAGTTACAGTCCATCAAATCTAAGTAGTCACACAGCCCAAATTAACCATGTCAACTCACAAGTAAGTCCTACTGAATTTGGTAAGCAACCAAAATGGTTACACCCAGGAAAGTGAGGTTAGGATTGCAGCCATATATATATACAATATTTAATCAGTATCTTGAGTATTCTTTCCAACTGTTTTGTCAAACCAGGTAGTGATGCCCTGCTAGCCAAATTCAGATGGAGCATGAGAATGAAATACAAAAGTAAACAGGCCTAAAGCAGCCTGAGGGAAAGTCAGCAAGATGGCAATTTCAATCATTTGGAATAATACCAAGGCAGCCCTAGGCTTTCCTCAGAATGGAAACATGTCACCATTACTGCAACATTTCAACAAATCAGAATGCAGAAGAAAGGAACACTTATGTAATCACATCAGCTGAACAGCACTTTACTCAGCATTTAAGTGGAAAATAATTATGAAGAAATTCCATTTATGTGAATGGCTTAGCATAGATGTCTAAGGAAAAGAATAGTTCCCTTAAAGTTCTGTTTGGAGTTAATGCAAAAACATATTACTGAGTTTTTAAAAATAACTTTTACAAAATGTCTCTGAAATGATGAGAAACAAGTTATATAAAATAAAAGAGTAAGATGTGGCAAAAGATCTGTTAATTCAAGGCACACTAAATGCAAATTGTATTTCAAGCCCTTTTCTGTCAGAGAGTTTCATTAAGTTAAACAGCATGTCATATTATTCTACTGAAAAATCAAAAATATTTCAAATATTTAAGGAACTTACCTAATCAGTACATTTTTAGTATGTGTCTAGTCATGTAGCCATCTTTTACTCAATCATCAGAAAATCAAAGGCAAATTGGCATGACTCAACCCAAACTTTAATACCGCATGATTGTGTCGTGTAAGCTTGTTTTGTGTGATGGCTGCTGTGGTTTTAGCAGAGAGATTAACGACCGGACCTAAGCTGGCCTCCAAACCTTGCCCTGCTGATGCCTCAAGCCCTTTGAAGTCTGACCATCATACCTGGCAAAACAACAGTGGGAACTAGGCTGGTGTCAGATCTAATCAAGTTGCCTGCCTCAGCATAGCTAACTATGGGGTACACTAATTGGCCCAATTGCGGATTATACCTTTTGCTACAGATTCAAGACAATAATTTAGTCAAATGATGGTTTTTATCTCCTTCTAATTAAGATTCCAAAGTAGGAAGAAATAGGATTAGACAAGCTAACTTCAAAATTGTGAGTCTTTATTTTTAAAGAGATACGCACTACTATTTTTAAACATGTATAAATGCAATGAAATATCAATACATTTCTTAGAATGCACAATCATTATCTCATTTCCAACCAGCGAGTAAAAATGTACACATAGGCATACTTTAAATTCCAATCAATATTGCCAAAAATACATACATTACATACCACTACCAAAGGCCACTACATTTTCTAGTTTTCCGTATTAACATGTACTTAAGCATTAAAAATAATAGACTGCCTAGTATGACCTCTTTATAATAGTAATGATGACATGACACTTAAGCTGGTTGCTAATAAGCACATTGTAAAGGACCCTATGATAAGACTGGATAACTAATAACATACTAAGGAATTTGAGAAAGCTCATCCAGTGTACTCATGTTGTTACTTGACAAGCAATAGCCTAGTGAGGAAAACGTAGCTGAAGTAGTTAGGTATGTTCCAAGTCACCTGTAAATTCCTACATCAAGATTCTAATCTGTTTTTCAGAGACCTTTAGTTAGCTTTCAACACAATGACCGTATGAATGTTGTGTACACTGCTACTTGTCTATAACCTTCAACCTCTACATTTAGCCCTCTGTTGAAGAATGCTTTATATTACTTTCTCTACTCTTTTTAAAAATGACACCCCTATACAATTTGCTATAATTTGCATAATCCATGCTGCTTGCTATTTGTATTTATTTCTAATCTAGGTATGCAAAGGGCTTTTATTTTTTCCTTTTTTGAATTCTTAAATTTAATACGATCTTGGACAACCACCTCCATGCTACGGTTACATGAGCTATGTAGCCAATGCTTTATACTACCTTACTTATACTATCATTCTGTAATTTAAAAATATGAGTAGAAGAACACCAGTGCAGGGCAATGCTGTAAATTAAGACAGATGTGTCACAATGTAGTAGCTTTTTCTCCAGCAAGAATGAAAATCATTTATAAGGGGCATAGTCTTGAACAATGAGGAATGATATTATTCAAGTAGGTCATCTATGCATGTCTACAGTTTCTTGTCTAAAGGCTCCTTAACATTGCTAAATCAAATGTCTTTACCCTTAGGCTCCAGAAATTCTGTATAGTGGGCTCTGGGTTTGAAATTTAGAGCAACAGAAAATAGTAATCAGAGATTCTATTTATAGAGGAAACCTCTTCTAAATGAAGCTTCCTTGTGGAAAATAAAATGGTTCATTCAGAGATATAGTAAATGGAAGTTTAACACAGTAAGAAAATACTCTGCCTGTTTGCCTGTGTCAGATAACAATTACAGTTTCTACATTTTAAATTCTAGCATGAATATTAAGGTCCCTTATTGTAGTAGTGATTCAGAAGATGAATAGTCTTTTGATGAAGTGAAATTATGTTAAAATGGACTACTACAGTACAGTGTTTAGTTCCATTAAATGTATTATTTCCTGAGAAGTGAAAAACCCACAGAGGAATCACAATCTCTTAAAAGGAAAAAAAAATGACACAACCATCTTCATCATGCATATTTGGCTTTAAGTGGCTTTTGAAGGGAGCATCTCTAGTTGAGAAACTTCAAGTACTCATGCAGAGATGACCTGCCTGAAAAACTGGCTTCTTGATTAACTATTAACTACTTTCAATAGGACTAGATAATTAAGGACATTGATGACCATTATTAGGAGGAGGGCACTTTAATTTGTCACTTGATAGGCTCCTTTCAACAATTTATAGGTTAGTGCAACTTGCAATTGTGGAGAGACAGTGAGAGAGATGGAGAGAGAGAGAGAAAGAGAACCCTTAAGTTACCTTATCAAGTGGCCAGCTAAAGAGGGCAGAGGGTCAAATAAGGGCCAAAGTGGTCACTTAAGGGTGAAATCCCAAACACCAAAGCAGTGCCAAGCCACATTGACCATCATTTGGTGATGAAGTAAAAAATATGCTAATATATTGGTGGCAATTCTTCCTTTTATGGTTTCAAGCAGTTAAGACAAGTGGCCTGCTTAACAGCTTTTCATTTGAAAAGAGATTAAACTAAATGATTTGTCAGGCCTGCTTGGCTGTTTTATGTCTTTGTTTAAAAGCTGTAGAGACTGTATTGATGACTCCCAAAGCCATCTCTTTTTTTCACTGGCATTTACTTGGTTAATAAATACATCAGCTCTAATTGCTTAATAGTTCTGTGTCCACTTGCTCTTTAGCAAGCCTAAAACAAAATAATCTTTTTGTGTTATTGCCTTCTATGTGGACTATGCATAAAAGGTCAGGGGGGAAAAGTTTAAATTCAGCAGAAAATTTACTTAAGGACATTAATGTAAATGATACTGTGTTTAAAATGACACAGAAGAGCTAAAGGTGATTCCAGTAATGCAAAGGACGTGGTTTCTGAATATTGATAAGGACACTTATCCTTCACAGTACACTCAATTTTAGGCAGCATTGCACATTAGAAACCCTCAACTGGGGTAATAAGATGTAAACACTGTCCCACTCACTAAAACAAGTAAAGAGCAAG
Organism: Darevskia mixta; assembly: GCA_034641385.1. Classification (NCBI taxonomy): domain Eukaryota; kingdom Metazoa; phylum Chordata; class Lepidosauria; order Squamata; family Lacertidae; genus Darevskia; species Darevskia mixta. Next base: position 13,457,499 of record JAWWNH010000066.1, read on the forward strand.
TCATTAACATATAATTAAATAAGCTCTTGACGTCTTTAGAAATATGCATGTCATGCTTTGTTATTGAAGGTTGTGGCCTACTTTTTATATGTTCGTTTGAAAATAAAATGAATGGTTTCCGGATACTTCAGTTTCTGTAATGCAGAAACTGACTTCATTTTAATAATAAAAACAATAATTTCTAAAACCTTCCCAGGCATGAAAAGCCAGCTAAATAGCTGATACAAATTAAATATGGTTAAACATTTAAGACAAGATTTCATCTTTCATGCAGAATTGTATATATACAGGAAAAAACCTTACCTCAATAATGAATAGCTTCCTTTTCAATCTAAAAGCAAGGTCCTTCGTGTCTGACACATCGCAGCTCAAGCTATTAAGCCGAGGAATCTGGCGTATGTGAATCAAACCTTGTGAAAAGGAAAAGTAATAGAGGAAAAGAATTAAGAAAATGCTGATATCCAGATGCGTAAATTAATGTCTTACAGCAGAATCCAGTATATTTACACACACTCATCCTCCCCTTTTAAAACTGGAGCTTGCGACCAGGAGCAATGAAGCAAACGGTGCGATTATACTCAAGTAATCAAGCAGAATAAGATAAACAGAAATCCTTGTGCGAGGAAAACTAATTGCACTTTGGTACAGAGGTACAGATGTAAAGAGGGATCTTAATACTTGTCAAAACTACAGCCGGTTTGTGTGTGATTTTCCCTTGTATTTACAGTAAGCAAATATGGCTATCACCTTGCATGCTGCCCACGGCACCACTGAGTGATCTTTATTTTATTAAATGCACCAGTAAGCAGCCAGCAAAGCAAGGCTCATGGGTTACTGATAACCAGTGAAGCTCTAATGAAAAGTATTTTGCTTTACACCTTGAAGACGACTTTTTAAAAAGTCTTGTGGGAACTAGAGTTGTAGATTACACTGCTGGAAAATTTTAATCATGACATAAACCCAACATAAATTATTTTCTGCATGCAAGATGTTCATTGAGCTTGCAGGAATTTTGTAACAATACTGGGCACACTGCAAGCTCTGCATACTGTCAGATGGGTCTCAAACTGATTTCTTTTGACAAGGATGCTGGATGGTTTCTGTGCAGCTTAATATAGTTTCTGAACAACCAAAGGGTCATTTTCCACAATAGAAAATGTGAAATATTTTACAAGACATCACAATTAAAGGTTATATTATATTTGTTTTAAATTTAATGAATAAAGATAAAAAAATACTGGACAATTCAAATGGCATTTTTATCAAGCATATCAAGTTTGTTTTAAAAACAAACACTCTTTTCAACTGTGAAGTAAAATCAGCCGTTTTTAGGGGAAATTAAGAAATAGTACATGTTGCTGAATACATGAGACCAAAACTTTAAAAAGAATTAAACATCTTTTAAATCCCTGAATGTTATTATTTGTATTTTTCTCAAATTACTGAAAGCTAGAATTATTTTTGTAGAACTTACTGCAAATGCAAACTTGTTCCTTCAGACAATCTTAAACACATCAGACCCAATCTATCTAAAGTTAGTGACAAATTCTCATTGAAACCAAGAGAAGCGATTCAGTTACTTTGGACTAAGTCTTACTGGTTTCAAGGAAACTCAGCTGTGCCTACCTTTAACTGGACTAGTGCCAATACATGGAAGTAGACTACAATTATTCCAGTGAAACTGGGTTCCACACTTCCAAGGTAGCAATTTGTGTGTGAATGGGGTCAATATATATGCAGCTAGAACATCTACTCTTGAAGAGGCAAGCTACTATTCAGTTTAAAAACAGCTTGCATCTTTAGACTGGGAGCTACCGTACTAGAGAGGAAACTTGGAAAGAAAATGCTGGCTGAACACACAGCTCTTATTAGTGCATTAATTATTTCTTGGGATCACAACCAGTGAATTTCACATTGGGGTGAGATCAATGTAAATATGATTAACCAAATCATATAAAACACGTTTCTTGGCTAATGTTTCTGTACACTTCAAATGGTAGTGGTAAATCACTGCCCCAATTCTATCTTTTGAGAAATCCGGGGATGCCGCTTAAGAATGTTGTTGGTGTACTTAACCAGTTATCTATCTAGTAAAAGCTGTTGACATGAAAATAATAAGTAGAAATCAAACCACACCCATTGTTCAATGTTCTATTAAACATGCTTATGTTTCAAAACAAAGGAATTGTTATGCTCAGTTTAATACTAACACACAGTGCTTTAGAAACTAGTGCAGTACTAAAGTGCATATAAATGCAGCAAACAGAGAATGGCCTTCAGGAAGTGTGTGCAGGCTAAAAGCAGTAAACTGTGATGCAAGTCCACAAGTTATCAATGTTTTGAAACTGTAAAAACAAATACTATTAAATTCTAAAGTTACTAATGTAAGAGTCATAATTTTTAATGTACAAGCCTTTCCACTTTTGAGCAAGATACTTCTTGACAAAGGATTTTTAGAAAGACAAATTCCTGAATGTTTTGCAGAAGTCTCAAACAGTTACAAATTAACTAAGCAGTGGAATAATTTATAGAAAAAACAAATTGTTACTGATTAAGAGAGAAAAGAACACAAAATTTTAAACAAGAACACAAGCACATTACAAAATATATGTGTTCCCTTACATAGCTTTACAACTATTAAAAAGTAACAATATTTAATCTGTAGGACTGTATTTGATTGAACCAATGCCACATGACCTATATAAGTAAAAAAAAAAAGGCTATTTTTTCAATAGCTTTTTCATGTCCGATGCTCACTTTCAAGAGATTTGTTTGTTACATAAAAAGTACAGCACTAATCAAGCTGAAGCAAATAAGGTTCCACTACTCCATCCAAGCTGCATTTTCTCATTTTATGCCGAAGAGCATTTACACATTCTTACAACATTTACAGCAGGATTCAAATAAGCAGCTCAGTCTTTGGACTGGAGGTTTCCATGGAACTACAGTAGTGTACAATAATAATAGTGGTAATTTATGCACACTCAAAGCTCTGTTCTGGATTAGCTAAAACTATTTGTCATTCAGTTTAGACTCTTAATAACGTTTAAACTCTCTGAAAGTGTGTTCCAAGAACTTGCACAAAAATCTGTACAAAGGGATCCAGACAAAAATGTTGTTAGACATTCTTGATCAAAATACATGAAAAGTTGACTGCAAGAAGTTTCTACAGCAAAACTGGTTTTATATATAATTTAAATTGTACCATACACTTCTGCTCTTCAGATTTTTAAAAACTTGTCGTAGTTAAATTCAAGAAAATTAATTGGCAATCTTTAGAAATAAAATTCTCCCTTTGTGCTGTATCATTTAGCCGTCTGTTCACCGAAATATATAACTGTTCTTCATGTTCTCTATTTAGAACTTGGCAGATCAAAACTATTGATTTCATGACAATTTCAGCTCACTGGTCAGACAATTGCCAAGCCTCCCCTGCATGTGAATTCCCCAAAGCCTGCCTGTTGAGATGTACATCTGACTGAGCCATGCCTTGGTAATACAGCTTGACAACATGCAAGGAGTTGCCATGTTTCCTTTGCAGCCTTAATGCACTTTAGTAAAAAAAAAAAGGTCTAAATCAAGATTGGTTAGCAAGGTGAAACATTTAAGAGGCATATTCAAAAATGAAATCAAATGCTACTTTATGGCATATATTCCAATTGCAGGGTAAACTGCTAAGTGCCCTAGAAGCACTCAGGGCACACTTTTTGCATTGCTAAGGAAAGGACGGAACTTACCATGGTAATCCTTGTATAATGGATTGGTTTCTCTCTCAGAGCCAATAAATGATTCAAGACCAACTACCGTATCTGACAAGTTTGTAACACGTTCCATAATTGCTTTATTCTGTAAAACATGGAAACAAAATGCACAACCTGTGATGAAAAAGATAATTAAGGTTCAAAGAGCAGCCCTTTATATTCTCAATGACAATTTGAAGGAAAAATAGGTCATCAATACCTAGAAATTATTGAAAATGTGAGAAGCATTACCTCTCCTCTGCCATAGAATACACTGTAATATTTTCTAATGTAATTTTTATTATTAAAATTAGAATATAGTTTGAAGGAAGCGTTATGTATGCATACATAATCCAATCCAATCCAATCCAAGGCCTGGTTTGCACAACACTCCAAGCCAAAGTTTGGCTTGGCAAGATGGCACAAATGTAAACGGTTCTCAGAGAGAAACTCATAGCTGTTTTGCTCCTCTCACCAGTCCTTTCTGCAGCTGCCCCGTTCTGAGCTGAGTCAAGGTTTGGCTTAAGGTGCCATGTGAACCAGGCTACAGTTAAGCATTCTCAAGTTCTATTCATTTCCCCCCAGATGCTTTCCCCAGGGAGGTTTGGCTGGCACCTTCATTATACATCTTTAGGTGCCAGGTGAGAATGTTCCTCTTCAACCAGGCCTTTGGCTGATTAACATCCGATACCCTTTTAAATGAGTTTGTGGGAGGGAGATTATTGTTTTCTTTGTTCTTGTTTTTACCAGGTATTTTATATTGTATTTTTCTGTTGTGAACTAACTTGAGATCTGTGGATGAAGGGTGGTATACAAATTTAATTAATAAGCAAGCAAGCAAGCAAGCAAACAAACAAACAAATAAATAAATGTCAGTGGGAGACTTGAACATGAACACATATTGTACAGAGAAGAATACCGGTAAGTTTTGGTAGATTAGCTTGGGTACACATAAGCTTATGACTCTTATATTTAAAGATTCACATTACTGAAGTCATTAATGAATATTAATTTCCCATTTTGTAAACAGTAAGTTCCGCCCCACATCATTCCACCTCTTTTTGTGACATTTTTGGGTCACTTCTGAGGTTTATGCGATGCACATACATGGTCGTGCACATATTGAACACGCGAAAATGGGGGTGGGGTTTGTATTTACTTACTCCTTCATTCATCAATTCATTCATTCATTCATTCATTGGTTCATCCACCCTCCATCCATAGATCTCAGGGCAGTTCACAATACAAAATTACAAGATTTAAAAAACACACAAAATACATTTAAAAAAAACCAAGAACAGAAACAAACCAATAACCCCCCTCCCCCACAACACATTTAAAAAAAGGGTATTGGATCATAATCAACCAAGGGCCTGTTTTCGCTTGGTGCCTAAAGGTATATAATGAAGGCACCAGCCGAATCTCCCTGGGAAGAGCATTCCACAAATGGGAAGCTACTGTAGAAAAGGCGTCTTCTTGTGTTTCCATCTTCCAGACCTCTCATGGAGGAGGCACATGAAGTAGGGCCTCACGATGGTTCCAGGGTCTGGGTAGGTTCATATGGAGAGAGGTATTGCAGTCCTTGAGGTGTTGCGGTCCTGAGGTAATCACCTAGGGAAGGGATGGGCTGCAGTGGGATGTGGAAGTGTCTGAATCCAGGTACCTCCTTTCATGTTGCACCAACAAGAGCAGATTCCTCAAGCTTCTGACTTGTTGGAAGTTAACAAGGACAGAAACCCGAGGAATAGGAATATGCTGCTTTTAAATCCAAAGTCCTACTGGCTTACAGTTCTCAGATAGGGTAGGAATAGGAAAAAATTATTGGCCAAGTACATTTTCCAACATACTTGGAATTTTGCTTCGACTAATATGCAGATTGAAATGTTCTGCTTTGGGGGGGAAATGCCCAATAGGTTTTTATGAGATATCTCAACTATAAGGGCTCACTTTAACCCCCCACTTCTATTTACAGGTAGAAGGTTCAAGTGGTTAAAAAATCTGTTTCCTGTTTTCTGGCTCCTGTTATTAATGTTCCAAAAGGGAATGCAAATATATATAATAATATGCTTCTAGGGGCATAATGATGTCCCATCTCTCCAAAGGACGACCACAAAAGTATCTTTAAAGATAAAATAGCCCTTCCTCTGAGGATCACAGGGTGGTTTACAATATGAAAACACAAAAATACATACCATTGTAACGGACAAAAAAAGCCCTCCCCCCAGTTTAGAAGGCTGTAGATTGTTTAATTAGCCAAAGGCATGGAAGAAGAGGAATGTTTTTACCTGGTGACTAAAGATATGCAACAAAGGTGCCAGGCGAGCCTCCCTAAAAGAACATTCCCCAAGTGGGGAGCCACCACAGAAAAGGCCCTTTCTCCTGTGCCACCCTCCGGACCTCTTGTGGAGGAGGCACAGAAAGAAGGGTCTCATATGATGATCACACGAGAATGGGCCTTTTCTGTGGTGGCTCCCCACTTGTGGAATGCTCTTTTAGTTACTCTGCATTGGTTTGTATGGGAAGAGGCCGTTCTTGAGGTACTGCGGTCCTGAGCTGTTTAAGGCTTTATAGGTCAAAGGGCCCAGAAACTAATTGGCAGCCATTGCAAGTCAGGTCAGGATTTGCATTATATACTCAATTTTTTCTTGTCCCAGTAAGCAATCTGGCCGCTGAATTCTGCACTGAATAAAACAGAATATTAAGATACCTTCTATAAATTTATCCAGCTCAAGTCTTGGACAGTTCCTTGCTCCTAGGACATTCCAAAAAGGCTTTCCTAAAACTTGGCAGTGCTAACAGAAGCTACTCTTTCCCAATCTTAATATGTAGTCATTTGCTCTTGTAAGACCAACAGCCAAATCCTCTATTGCAAACCGCCCCCCTCGTTAAGGTATTTTCAGAAAGCAGTTGATAACCATGGGGCCCCATGTTCTAAACTTAACAGTCTGTTTTTAAAAACAACTCCGCCTCTATTTACGAAGTACTTTCTCCATTGCAACAGGCACCTGAGTTCCTGTTCTCAATACTTACTATCTGAGCTCATTCTTCCTGAATAAGGACTGAACAAGGCCTATCTATCCTGGTAAGAAATACATGAAAAAAAATCTGCATTTGAGTAGCTTATACTTATGCTGTGATCAACTGATCAGAATAAAACTTGCTCTTCTCTCATTTCCAGTGACTGAGACACTGAGACTGATACAATACATACCCTCAAATACAGCACCAGATGTCTTTGAACTACCGGTATACTGTACTAGTTAGGAAGCTGAGATTAAACAACAGTTTCTTCATTCAGATGCAATGAGAAACTGGTTTAAACTAGCCAGGATAGAAATACCAAAACTGGAATGCAAGGAGGGGAGGGATGACACTTGCTTGTAGCTTAATAAACGATGATTTGTTAATCAGGCCAGTATTACTACATCCAAACTAACCCTACATGTAATGATACTAAACACTGATATCTACTAAAATTCAAACAAACTATTATTATTATTCTTTATTAGTAAATTTTTATATATTCTTTATTGTTAATTATTGTTGTTGTTATTGTTATTATTAAACTAGATCCAACCCGGCTATCAGATGAGTTTGACTTTGTAAGGCGCAGAGGTGATTGACTGTAGACAGAGCTCTGAGTTCTGAAATTCTGCGAGCTGAAGTTATGGCCACTAAAAATGAGACCTTGAAGGAGACCTCCCCTTGTGGTTCAAAGGGAGGCTTCTGTAAAGCTGATAGCACCTTGTGGAGGTCCCAGGATGGGAATCTGTGGCTGGCCAGGGAACACTTTAGAGTTGCCTTTCTAAGGAATCGTTTCAAGAGCAGATGGGATGAGAGGGGGGCAGTGGATGGTCATGGCAGGATAGAGGAGAGAGGAGGAGAAGAAGAAGAGTTTGGATTTGATATCCCGCTTTATCACTACCCTAAGGAGTCTCAAAGTGGCTAACATTCTCCTTTCCCTTCCTCCCCCACAACAAACACTCTGTGAGGTGAGTGGGGCTGAGAGACTTCAAAGAAGTGTGACTAGCCCAAGGTCATCCAGCAGCTGCATATGGAGGAGCGGAGACGTGAACCCAGTTCCCCAGATTATGAGTCTACCGGTCTTAACCACTACACCACACTGGCCATTGCTTGCCATTTGAGGGTATTTGGGTGAAGACCTTTGCCAAGGCCATCCTGGAGAAAGGAAAGGATAGTGGAAAACTTGTGGTTGAACACCAGAGCTGAAAGGTTTCCCAGGTGGATTGGTACTAGTGGATGGTGGAGGGCCTCCTGGAGTGTAGGAGTGTAGCAATGACATCTGTAGGTAAGTCCAGCTTGGTAAAGAGTCATCGTTCAAACTCCACGCAGTCAGCTGGAGCCAGTTGGGCTCCAGATAAAGAACTGGGTCCTGAGACAGGAGATCTGTGAGGTAAGTACCATGGAGGGGAGACTGCCAGGTGGAGTATTTGAGGGAACCAATAACAACATGACCAGAATGGTGTGATGAGGAGCTCTTCTCTGATCTTCTGGAGGACCCTCAGAATAATGGGAAGTGGAGGGAAGAAAAGACCTGATGGCAATGGGCAGAGCAGGGCATCATTCCACACCTCCACTGATGGTGACTGCAATCTGGTAAAGAACCATGGGAGCTGATGATTCAAGTCTGAAGCAAACTTGGCATTGGCTGAACTTTGACAGAAGCTGATGGAAAACTGCCGAATGTAGTTGCCATTTTGTTTGGTCCATTTTCCTGCAGTTCGGCCAGTCTCCTTGCATGTTCAGGAGACTGGAGATGTGTGTGGCTGTGGTTGACTGGATGTTGTGTTCTGTCCAGCTGAGGAAGAGACATACTTCTGCCTGAAGCTCCCAAAATTGGGTGCCTCCTTGTCTGTTGATGCTGGATTTCACTATGATGGAATCTGTGATGGATTACGACGTTGCTGAGTTTGATAGACAAAGAGTTTCCATTTTGAATTTCCTGTAGGTTACCTATTGGTTCAGAAATTTTAGGTCGAGGATGGCTCTCCAAGAGACGTCATATTTTTGGGGTACCACGAAGGAGATTGAATAGATGACGTAGAAGCATTTCTCTGTTCACTAGAACCAGTGCCACTGATTGTACTTATACCTGCCCTTTCACTTGAAGAAAGAGCTACAAGGCAGCTAATGTAGTGTTGGATTCTGCAAACTGTGAATGGGAGGAAGCTGATAGAAGATAATTTTTCTAGCCAGCTTTGGCTAGACTTCTCCTAAAAACTAAGCATGTGTGTTGCTTCCTTGGCTATTTTCTCCTGTGGGAGAAGAGAATGAGTGTTGGGGTTTGGGGAGAGACAAAATAAGTTTGTGTTTGTGGTCCTGTAAAGGGGAGAAAGTAGTGGGTTTTCCAGCGAGTAAAACACAGCCAGAGTCTCTCCTGGGTCAGATTTCCACAATCTGGAAGTAGTCACACTGAAGCTTGCTTTTTTTTTTTTTTTTTTACTGCAGAGCATAGGGAATCTATGCCTCTCCAGATAATGCCGAACTAACTCTTAGTATCCATGACTACTGGCTATTGCAGGCTGGGGCTGATGGGCGTTGGAGTCCAACAGCTTCTAGAAGGCAACAAATTCCCCAACACTGCTCCAGCACTGACATACCCCAGACAAAGGTCATACAGTACAAGGTTTCCTTAGTCCTCTATATATCATAGTACAGTAGTACTTTGGGGTACAGACACTTCAGGTTACAGACGCTTCAGGTTACAGACTCCACTAACCCAGAAATAGTACCTCAGGTTAAGAACTTTGCTTCAGGATGAGAACAGAAATCGCACGGCGGCAGCGGGAGGCCCCATTAGCTAAAGTGGTACCTCAGGTTATGAACAGTTTCAGGTTAAGAACGGACCTCCAGAACCAATTAAGTTCTTAACCTGAGGTACCACTGTATCAAACCATTTAGGCCTTAGATAATCAGTATCAGTATATGAGTCTGGGTACAGACTGGTAGCCAGTACAATTTTAACAATAGAGTCTCATGTTCCAGAAGATGAGCCCATTCAGAACATGAACAGCAGTATTTTCTGAGAGGTATTCAAGCATAGTTCCACAAAGAATAGTCCAAACTTGTCTCTAAACTAAAAAAAATTCCAAATGCTGCAACCTTTTCTTACAGGAGAGTTGCTCCACCCCTTCAATCATTTTGGTTGCTCTTTCATGAACCTTTTCCAACTCGACAATATCCTTTTTGAAGTGAGGTGACCAGAACTGTAGACAGTATTCCAAATGCATCATAGATAACCAGCAACAACAGGCAACATAACAGATATACAAAGACAGGGATAACATCCCGATGCTCAGTTTTGTCCCCATGTCTACTCTGGCAACACTACTGCAGAACCAAATGTCACTCACAGTATCTGGTGTTCATTCACTTGATCAGCTTTTTGCCTGGGCGATATATCGCTGAGGACTTCACTCAGTGGTATTATCGCTGGTGAAAATGCCACCACTTCTGAGTCCCTCTGCTAGCAGTGGCCGCTAGAGTTCCTTCCTCTAGCGGTGCTGCTAGCAGAGGGACACAGGAGCAGCGGCAGTTTCACCAGCAATATATCGCTGAGTGAAACTGCTATTGCACTCTGCCCTCATATGATGCAGATGGAGAAACAAGCTATATCAGCGAGGCGCCGATACACCTTGTTCCTCCCTCTGCATCTTTAAACTGCTCGGATGAGGAGTGTGCAGCTGCCCTTACCACAGCCCAGCAGTTAAATGAGCCCCTAGGCTGGGGCTGGCGCGTGGGGGGGGGGCCTCCATGAAACTGCTCAGCTGAGGAGAGTGTGGTTGGTGCTCCCCGCTTCGAGCAGTTAAAGGAGCCCTGATGCTCTGCCCGCTCTCGTGTGAGCAGCAAGAGCACTGGGGCTGTCTCAGCTGGGGCGTGGGAATCCTTCTGGTCTCCAGCTGAGCTGTGCAAATAAGCTGTGTTGTCCCAGCGCCTGGGTGAAACCGCCTCAGTTCCTGACGTGAGAGCTGGGGCAGTTCCCCCAGAGGCCTCACAGGCAGAGGCCAATGCAGCTTGTTTTTTCAACATCGCAGTATATCGCCAAACCGCAATGTTTGGCTGGCAATACACCGTGATGTTGAAAAGCTGGTATCATCCAACCCTAGCTTCCAACAGATGTAGGCCACTATCTGCATTCTACAGAGGACAACCAGGTCAGTCTTCTGGCATCAGAAATGGCAATATCTAGATACCAGTGGGAACACAGTTCTGTAACTGATCTTAAAAAGGGCATCCTCGAACAAAGGGATTTCAAAGAAAGACTGGAACATGAAACTGCTGAATTGCAAATCATAAAGACCGAACTGAGACAAAGTTTTTTTTTAAAAAAAATTGTACCGCGTGTGCCAATGCCAGGATATCTGTGTTATCAACAGTAACTGTTTATTGTGAATAGTTACTGTTAATAATATATTTATCCCTGTTCATACCGTCTGCATTTCATTTCTTTTTGACTTCACTGGTTACACTCCTCCCCCAACACATGATAACCCTTCATGTATCTGATGAAGAGGGCAATAGTCCATGAATTGTAATTTGGTCCAGGTACAACTTCATCTATGGAGGTGATAATAGATTAAGAACAGCAGCAGGCACACTAACTTTTGGAGTAAAACTACTAATAAATGCAACGTACTACACAGTCAGGGTTACAAAACTTAGTAACAGGATAGAATAAGCCGTTTTAAAGATACAGAAAATTGCACATAATCAAGTAATTTGCCTGAGGCTGTGTAAGCAAAATGTAGGACAAAAAATTGGTTTCTCTATTCCATGTGTGCCGTCTTCTTAAACTACATGTAGGTCATAGGATTTAAATATTGTACATACACCTCAATATTTGACTAGGCCAAGGAAGGGGAACTTTTAGGTTTATTAGGGATTGGGGGGGGGGGAGTTGGGACAAGTCATTCCAATACAAAAAGGGATGGGTTCTACTTTAACCAAAAATGGAATCAGATTGCTACTACTGAGATATGAAAATTTATATTCCAATATGAACAAAAGTTCATCCAATCAATGTTATTGCTTCCAGCTTTGTCTGCAACATAGATAGATAGATAGACAGATAGATAGATAGATAGATAGGTAGGTAGGTAGATAGATATAGATATGAGAATCCTATTGGTTTCAACAGAACTCTCTTCCAAGAAAACATCCTTAGCACTGATATTTAATTTATACTACAGACAAGACACTTGAGTAAGAGAAGGTTGGATACCTGTGTCAGTTGTCTGAAAAATGTAGCATATTTTGAACAGGTTTTTTTCTGTAGTCAAGGTAGAATAGAAATACTGCTTCACTAGTTATAATTTTAATTTTTTTATGCATTTCAAAGACAGAAATAATATTAGAGGCAGAATGACTTTGGGAAATCTGAATTCTTGTTAGAAACCAAATACCTCTGTCTGATTCAGTTTAAATATAAGAAATGTGCTGCATTTGAAACTGCTATATATCTCTGCTGCTTCCTTAAAGGAGGGAATTAAGTAATTCATAGAGGACCAAACAGCGACTTGCCTACATATGCAATCACCAACAAGCAACTATCAAACAGAGCATCCATCTGATGTTTGTAATCAAATGGTAGGTTAAAGATACTGAATTTTACAATCAGTTTACACTAATCCCTTATTGAGTATAAAATTATAGCCTGTCATCAGGAACAGGCTGGCAAAGCTAGGTCCAGATGGGAGACTGGCTGGGAAAAAAGATGAAATAGGTGGGGAAATGATGGGAATCTGACAGAAGACATGACTGCTCCCTCTGCTGGCAAGGCCCTCATCTGCTTTAATTTTTAACTAATGACTAGTTTTTCTTTAAATATTAATGATGCAGCCAATAAATAATGCAAAGTGTTCCTTCTTCGGTCTGTTGCTGTGTGTTTTCACATTTCTGAACTCATGATGCCCTATTTTACAAAAATAATTTTTAAGAAAAGAGAAGGCTGAAGGATTTATCAGCTAGTTTTTTCCTGTTTTAAATTGCACAATTAAACAGCACCTTTTAAAAAATGTGAACTTTGATATGTACCGTTTATGTTTCAGAATTTAAAAGTAAATATAATGAATGTGACACAACATATACTTTAAAGTACATGCTATACAGACATTTCTAAATCTCATCCCAGCCAACACAGCTCATGGGGGAGGAGTAGGGAGAATGGATTTTGAAGAGTTTCTAACAGAAAGACTCTTGAAAAATATTTCTTATTTGATCTGCAACGTAAGTTAATAAGCTGAAGTAAGACCATTTTATAAACATCAATTGAAGGATTTTGGACTCCAACCAGAAACTCCCAGAACAGGAGGGATCAGTTTTTTTCACCCACTGTTCTCATCTGAATCCTGGCTGAAAAGCTACTCCAGCTCCCAGCTTTCCAGAAGGCTCCATCCCAGGAATCCTCGTCTGCCATTTGGTTTGCTGATTTTAATCTCTCAGGACTTTCTTACAGTGGCTCCACTATGCTGAACTGGCACTTGCTTCAAGAAGTGAGTTATTATTAAACTTGTAGGTCAATTGTGGCACTAACAACTCTTTGGAAGCTTTCAGCCACAGTGTACAATTTGCTGGAGTAATTAAATATTAATTCTAAGTGTTACATTTTGTGGCTAAGAGCTTTTATTTTCCATCATCAGTCTGGAACAGAAAGAGGTTAGAAGGCTAATTTAATCTCCCTCCCTCCCTCTAGCATTAAAGCTTAACTACGCAGGGCACAAAAACATCATTAAAGATGCAACATTCCTTTATATCATAATTATCATGTAATTAATAGAACAGACCTAAGAGATAGAGATAAGCAGGTAGGTGTTAAGAAAATAAGGCAATATTCTGTACTTTTTAAAAGAATTTTGCAGAAATTTGATTATACATTAAATGTTAAAATCATGTTTATTTGTTCTATTTGGAAAAAGCTACATTTGAGCAGCAAACACTCTTCAGTCGTTTTCAAAAGTGCATCACCTTATTTATAAATAACACAAAACATTCATGAAATATAAACATTATCAAACTTTCATTTTCCAAATACAGATAATCAAATCCTAATTATTCTTACTATACTCTCTTTTCTTTTCTCAGAATTGTCTAAATAAGCTCTATACATGAGCTCCCTGCCTTCTGCCTTTGTAACAGTTGTGTCCATACTTGGACGCTAGACATTATATTAACTATCTAGCTCAGCAGCCAAAATACTCCATATGCCTAAACAGATGAGTACTCCCCATACTGTGAGAACATCTAACAATTTCAATCAATGCTGCAGTCTTCATTCTGAAATCTTAACTCTCACTTAAACAAGACCAAGTTATTTTATAGATCCCTACAATTTATTTCAGATTAGACAAACACATTTGTTCTGTAACTTGGTTTTGTTGTTGCTAATCTCAGAATCACACAACTGAAGTGTACCCAGTGAATCATATACTTCAATCTACATTTTTAAAAAGAGACTATAGCTCTAAGGCTGTCCTTCAAAAATACGTTTTCTTGAAAGACCCTAGGAAAGAAGATTGCAATCTTCTTGAGACGATTTAGACTGCAATTCTGGAAGTATGTCCCACTGAATTCAATACTCAATACTTTTGAGTAGACATGTTTAGGATTACACTGTTAATCTACTGCTGAATGTCAAAGTTAATTTTAAAAAGTATTTGAGAACTGTCAAAATGTCCCCACCACCCTTAGTCTTATCACCAAGATCAGATAGTAATACAGTGGGGAGGGGGATCAAAATGAAGTACAAGGAATCTTCAATAGGTGACAGAATTTGTGGAACATGCCATCCACCCAATTTTGGGTGATTTTTCTTTCATTCAGCAGCTCCTATGCCCCATCTCAAGCTACTGTCAAAGATTTTCCCCACCCTGAGGAGAGGTTTTTACAGGGTAGGTGGTACAAGGGACTGCAGTAGACTTGGGGCAGGGAATTCCCTTGTGTGAAGCTCCCTTCTGCTCAAAAATCCAATGCTATTTTTGTTGTTTAGTATAGTTTATCTTCTTAAATAATATATGTGAAATTTTACAAATAAGTTAATGATTTATTACAGCTTCCAGTAAGGAACTCAGATAAACATTGTTTTAGTTTCATAAAACTCTTCCTGTGGACTGGTGCAGAGGTAATAGTTGGGAGGAGTATGGTAACTGCAGCTATGAAACTGGGAGATGGCAAAACGTTTTAAGCCCTCTCTACCTCCTCTCCTCTCTAGAGTGAATCTTGGTTGGTCCTGACTACTGTTAACTGTTGTCAAGGAAAACTAGATTCCTTTAACCAAGATGGGAAATCAGCTTTAAAGTCTGATTTCAAAACCGTGTGAAGAAGGAAACCACATCAGCCTAACAATAATTCATGCCAGTACAGATGTAATACTAAATCACACTCACAGGCGACTAAGGAAGAGGGGGAGAAACTTGCTTGTGAAAGCGCTGTGGAGAGGGACTTTGTGATCTGGCAGCACACACCCAATCTCTTAACCATGGTTAGGAGATGTTCATTGTTACACCTGCTAAAGATGATTACCGGTAGGTCAAGGGTATGTGACTTGTCCAGGACAAGTTACTTTTTTGCACCTGGTTGAAATATTCAGAATATTATTTTTTTAGGCAAAAATGGGTGACAACAAAATTACTATCAACCTGGCAAACCTGATCCCACAATTCTATGACCTTCTATAACTCCATGTGCAGTCATCAAAATGTTCCCTTTTATTTACATTTAGAAAATAAAGTAGCACAAATCTAGTCTTAGTACCATGAAAACTAAGTTCTATATTTTTCCTCTAGAAGAGCACCAAACACATTTTTCTGTTGTAGCACAGAGTAGTACTACAAGATGGGAAATCTTGGGAAATCTTAAATAAATTTAATTTTTAAAAATAGAGAGAATAAAAAATATTAGTTCTATATGGTATTCTTTACCTCCAAGAATAAAAATGCTTGAAGAAAAAAAACATCAACACAGAAAAATATATAAGCACATAGCCTGCTCAATTGGATAACCAAAACATAAGTTCTAAAATATTCTAATTGATTTGAAAGAGACTTTAGAGGCAATAATACCCAGCATGAACACAAAAGTCTATAGATGTGAAGAGGTTTGTTTCTGGTTTTCTTTCTACTGAGAAACATAATGTAACATGTACTCACTTCAGTGAATTCAAAGAAGCAAGATATAAATAATTCACCATCTACATTTTTAAACATATCATATGAAATAATGAAAACACCACACTAAACAGTACCTCACTGAATCCTTGAGGAATATAACAAGGCTTATTCCTACTGACTTTTCATTTATCAGTTTCCCTTGGTATATGCTGAGTAAGAATTCTATCCGCTTATGAAACAGGTTCACTTTAACAAGTTGGATCCTACAACAAAACTAAACAAATTAGCAATTTGTACTGTTTGTTGCAGGACTAAATAGTATAGTTTCTCCCCCAAGCAGATATAGTTCCAATCACTATTTACTACCCTGCAGAAAAGCTAATTGTAACTGCTCATGCACCATGGGGCTTTCCTGCCCCCAACTTGCAACTGCCTGTGCTCCTTTAAAAAGCTACTTTTGAGAGAGTTGGAATATGACAATAGGGAAGGGAAATTGGAGATATTTGGGTAGGGACAGCTTGCACAGGCAGTTGCAAGTTGTTTTTCTCCAATTACTCCTTCCCCTGCAGAACCCAGGGCCACATCCCATGTCGTTCTCAAAAAGAGGCTTTTCAGGGCTGTGGCATAAGTGAGTTCCATTCATACAATCTTTAGATCTGAGCCTATACATCTTCCCTTTGTAGAGTTTGATGTTATTCTACTGCAAGACACAGAAGATAAAACAAAACGAAAAAATTCCTTCCAGTAGCACCTTAGAGTTGGTCTCTAAGGTGCTACTGGAAGGAATTTTTTTTTTTTTGTTTTGACTATGGCAGACCAACACAGCTACCTACCTGTAACTAGAACAGATGATAAAGACATACAAACACAAATAGCAACAAAATGCTCAGGGACCTTACAGATGTCTATCAATCTGACTAGACCTTTTAGACTGTTTGCTGATCACAGCAAATAGAAGCACTATAAAGGGTTATCTTCCAATTCACATTCCTGGAGAATATATTGTATTATTGGCCTCTATGGTGGTAAGTTTTGATTCAGCTCGCAATAAAGCAATTTAGGAAACCAATTTTGTAGTTTCCCCAGTCTTTAACAACCCAATTTTTCTGACATCTTGCCCCTTCCTGCCCAATGCAATAAACTCCCATGGAAACTACATAGAACATAAATGATTATTTAATCTAAAGGCTATAGGAGAAAAGTTGTTGTGTTAATTTAATAAATAACAACAACAACTACATTTGTGTTACATTTGCTAATCAATTGTGTTCATTATATACACCTTGAGTGGTTTTACTCTTAAACATGCTTTAAAAAAGAGAGACGTTTTATTGTTTTAATTTTTTTGGTAAGCTGCCTTGTAAGGAGTGCTCTTGAAAACCAAGATATAAATACCTTAAATAAATAAGCTAATTCTACTGGAAATATTGAATAAATAGACATATAGAACTGCACATGAATCTCTTTTATGCTAAGGTGAAACAAGGAAAACTTTTGTCTTTTAGACAAAGATCTTTTCCTTACGTTTTTTTAATCCACTCACAAATCCCAGCAACAGAGTTGTGAGAAGCTCAGTAGTGAGAATGTGAGCAGCTGCTGTTATTAGAACTAAAAAGTCTGTCTAGTGCTTGAGACTGAGAGACCACATGTTCGGCTGTCCTCTCATCTTGCCATCCTCACCAATTAACTATTAACATGGAGGGCTGGACACATGCTCTTGGGGGCTCTTTAACAGGCTTCTTGGAGACTGGAACAACTACACAGCAGGGCTCTGGGAACTGAGTAATGTGGGATATAGGAAAACCTCAGCCGCTTTGCTCCTCCTGATGACAGTTTGCTCTACAGTTTAAGCATTCTGTTAAGTTACTGCTTAATAGAAAGAGGATGCTTGAGGTTTAACCATTGCTAGCTACGTTTAATGTTACTACTGCGGCAAATACATCAAAATTAATAAACACATTTCTTCACTAAGCCTAGTCAAAGGTGACACATAGGGTTTTAATGTTAAATCTGCAAAATGCTGGGGAAAGTGTGGGGGGGAACCAAATATTTAAGTAGGAGAATAAATCAGCTGCTGGCAATTGGAAATGCAGCATTCTTTGCTATTATAAAGTTATTTTACTTAAGTTAATAACACATGAAGTCTTTACTATTCGTCCATACCAATATTAAAGTTCTATTACTTAGATTATGAATGTGTGTAGTCTATCATATTTGTTAATACCAATATTAATATTTGCAACTGAAAATCGTGGGCTTGAACTAATTGAATGTGGGAACATAGTCTGTAGAGCCTGGTTTTTCCCATCCTCTGCCAGCTCAAGGACTCAGGTGCACCACAAGCACAGCCAAGGGGCCACTGCAGGGAAGGGAGTTTTCTGTGCACATCCAATCTCTCCATCTTGCCCCTTACAACATGCAAATTACTTATGCTCACTACAGGAGTAACTTGAATGATGCAGAAATAGGGATTCAACAAGAATGGAGGAGTCATGCATGGACCTCCAATTCCTTGCAGTGCTGCCTTCCAGACCACTTTTATGTGCGCATATTAGCAGGGGAGAAGGAAAACAAGGCTGAATTGTTTCCTTATGGGATTCCTATGTACACATGCTGCTCCTGTTCTCAACTGAATCAAGTCCTATAAGTACAAAACTTTAATATTCATACTTAGCAAACCCAAAATGTATTTGTTTTAGGTAGAGTGGCTGTTACAATGTATGCTACATATCTCTTAACTATTCATTACAAAGAGACCAAATCTGCAACAGAACTAATTGTTCTAATTTCAGGGGCAATACAAAAAGTGCTCAAGGGCTCTGAAGTCATACTGGTGTGATATACATTTCAAAAATAAATAAAAATATTCTGTCTAGGCTATTCAAAATCCACTAGCAAGATCAGTTAGGAAACAGTCAGAAACATGCTATGTGAATGGGTACCTTAGGATTAAATTCCTTCTCTCCATCTGTAATGTCCTGCACAGTGCCAATTAAACTAGGTCAAGCCCTCTTTAACTTTAAACCTAAAATATCCAAGGTTGTTCCCCTTATCTCTTTGTAACTAATTTTATCAAATAAAGTATTAGACTGGCCTTGAAATATTTTTCTTTATGAAACCATATAGGCTGCTTGTCACTATTTCTGAAATTAAAAGTGCTAATATACTGTTATTATTTGCTCCAATAGTTGCCAAATTCAGAAATCAAGCATAAAATTTGTAATTCCTTGTCTATTGTGCTTCACACATAATACTAAGCTAAATCATGGTTTAGTATGGACAAGGTTACATGTAAGCACTCTTTGCTCCTCCTCAGTTGTTTTACTGCCGCACTGAGCTAAGCAGTGGTTTGGCTTAGTGTGTAATATGAACATGGGCTTGTGGTTTAGCTCTCTCCAGAAACATCATAAGCTGAACCAAGGCTTGTCCTATGGTTTAAAGCTTGTGGTTTGTCTGGAGAACAGCCATATCATGAGCCCATATTCCAATGACATGCTAAGCAAAACCACTGCTTAGTTCAGTGCAGTATAGCAGGAATTAGTGGGGAGGTGGAAAAGAAGATCTCTCTGGGAATCTGCATGTTTGCTTGTTCTCACAGTGATGTTTTGGCTTAGTGTTACATGCAAATGAGGGCACTATATTTGCTCTCCCTTCATCTTCTGTGACCATTCCAGTGCTCTATTAATTCTTCAAAGTAATATCTAATCAATGTGAGATTCGCCCAGCAAACATCTTCAGGCTCCTTGAACATATGTCATCATGCTGTACTGTTTCAATTTAACTTGCACATTCTCCTTTTCTATTCTAACCTCTGGTCATACACATGGGAATGAGCTTGCAATAGTTTGTTAAGTGTAACTTTCCCTTCCTAAATAACTAGCTCTTTAACACCCCATTTCCCCATTTACCACACTTTCTCATAAGACTATGATGGCCTAGCACAACTTTAAATAACATAGTTAAATTGAGTTATATTAAATAAAATAATGATAATAATTTAACACTATATTTGCTACTGAAAAAATACAGCTAAAATAAGGTGGACTTTAGCAATTCAATAGCACCACTTTGGCATATTCTGATCATTAAGTATCCATTTAAGCAATTGTAAAAAAAAAAGCAGCATAGAAGTCTTCTAAATAATTAAAAATAACTTGACTGTGCTTTTCTTTATGTATCCACCACAAATAAGTTGCACTTAGAATAAGCCTACCTGGATCAGATGAGCTGGAATAGTAATAATGCAGGCAGACAAAGATGTTCTAAGGAGACCACGGAGAGCATACATAAATTTTGTGAGACTATGAATATTTTGTGGATTTTCAGTACTACAAATGTCGTCACCCCATAGTACTGAACCAATGCTCTGAATTCCAATCCTCAAAATGTTTCTTTGCTTCTTCTGTCAAATATAAAAAGGTAACATATTGAGTAACATTTGAAACATTGAAAGGAAAGCAATAAACTCTAGAATATCCTTGCTGGGATCGGGGAGCAGGGGGATGAGGTGGAAATGAGAGAAAGGAGTAGGTGGGTTTATAGGGAAATCCAAGAGCAAAATGCACTGCCACTCACAGGCTTTCCCCCTAAGCTGTCCCGCAACTCCCCCTGTGCTAAAATCTGAGGATGGCTCAGAAAGCTTCTATACGATTGTTAAAGTCTGTCATTTCTTATGAGAGGGTTTTTCAGTCTAGGGAACAGAATGAGCAAGGTGTATTGAGTGAGACCATCAAGGTGTATTGAGTGAGACCATCAAGGTGTATTGAATGAGACCACAAGCTTCAAGCTTGTCTGGATGAATGTGGTTCTGTAGACTCATTTCAAGCTGGTTTCCAGCATTGATTAAGCATTGAAACAACCTTGGTCACCCTGATGGATTACGTTGTTGGTTCTCCTTAATCTCTCTCCAGATTTTGAAAGCACTGACTGCAACATCTTCCTGGAATGGTTTTATGGGTTGAGAGCATTAGAACATGGTGGTTTCACTCTTATTGACAGAAAGGGTACTGGAAAGTAGAACTGGAAACTTATGCTCAGCCTCTTGGCATTTGGGCGGCAGGATTCTGTAGGATTTCATCTGGCCTGCATTATTATTTTTTAAACAACTGTATGGAGCTGCCATTCATGGATCTGGAGCACAATGTAATCAGTATGGGCATAACATGCAGCTCTACCATCTGAATCAGGAGAGGGTGTACAGGTGTTGGGGCAGTGTCTGGAAGGAGTAACAGAATAGAAGAGGGCCAAAAATCTGAGTCTCAATCTCAGTAAGACAGAAGTACTGTGGGTGAGCAATTCCATGATTCAGGGTTTCAGAAGTTAGATTGTTTGGGATAAATCTGCACACCCTCAGAAAGAGAAGGGTCACTGCTTAGGGGGAGGGAGGAGGTGCTCTTAGAGCCACTGTCACTTCAAGTTCAGGTGGCTTCAGTGGCAAGGAGTGTCTAAGCCCAGTGCTTCCTGGATTGGGAGGGCCTAGCTACAAGCTGCACATGCTTTGGTAAGCTGTCATTAAGACTACTTCAATGCACTCTACATGGGACTGCCATGAAGAACATCTGGAAGCTGCAGCTGGTGCAGAAGGCAGCAGCCTGCTTACTAATTGGCACTGCAAAGTGGATCATTTATCACCAATCCTTAACATTTTGTACTGGCTGCCTGTTTGCTACTGAACCCAATTTAAGGCACTGACTCTGGTGCATAAAGCCTCTTATTACCTGCAACCAATGATTGTTTAGCTGGGTCAACACCCCTATGAGGAAAGGTTACATTTTGGGCTTTTTAGTTTATATAGAAAGGCAAATGGGGGTGGGGTAAGGACATGATATAGGTGTATAAAATTAAGCATGGTGTGAAGGAAGTTGATAGAGAGAATCTTCTCTTCTTATAATACTAAAAAAAAATGAGGTCATCAGCTAAAGATGAATGTTCGAACAGCTTTGCTTATGTCCTTACTGGCAGATTAAGAGCCTGCAGCAATCCAGCATCCTAGACCTATGCTTAGTTGAATCCAGGGAGAGATCCTTTTCAGTTGTTGCAACCAGGCTCTTGAAATCCCCCTCTTCAGAGCCTTGTCTTGCCCTCTCTTCAATGGCCTTCAACTTGGTGGTTAAAAGCTTCCTTTTCAGGAAAGCTTTTGGGCCATGAGTGGCCACGTTCGCATGGAATTTTTAATACTCGTCTGTCTTTTTTATACACACACAACACTTCTGATGCTTTACGCCCTCCCACCAGATGTCCAAGAGAACAACATCTACCAGACTTTTAGAAGACATCTGAAGGCAGCCCTGTTTAGGGAAGCTTTTAATATTTGATGGATTACTGTATTTTAATATTTTGTTGGAAGCTGCCCAGAGTGGCTGGGGAAGCCCAGCCAGATGGGCGGGGTATAAATAATAAATTACTACTACTACTACTGTTTTACTGCTGCTTTTAGTGTTCTATTGTTACAATTCTTAATATAATTTTCATTTATTGTTGTTAGCCCACTTGAGCACAACTTTAAAAAGGCGGGATTTAAATATTTTAAATAATGAAACAGAATTGTTACTATAAACAAAGTGTTTGGCTCCTCTTGCTGTGTTGTTGTTGTTTTTAAAAAGAAGAAAATAATCAATTCTTCATGTCTTAAAAATGGCTTTATCCACTTGTGGGTTCTGGGTTATTAAAAAAGCATTGGGGACATACCTTAGTGCTATTTTTATCCCTCACCCAGTGTCTACACATTTTTTATTATTAAACTCTTTTCCAGTAGCAGGTTATTTGCTGTCTGCTCCCAGGGTTTTCATGTCACTTTGGTGCTGTTGCTTCCGATATTCTACAATTTCCTTCTTCCAAAGGACCTGTCATCATGTTGGAGGAGCAGCTCAACAAACTGTACTAGGGGAACTGTTATGACATGCCTGTTGCTATGGTAACCAAAGCAGAGGTGCCTGTCAGGGACCAATTTACTTCTCCGGAAGGACACTGCTAACTACTAAAGGGAAAACATACTTGCACATTATGCTCAGTACAGACTGAAAACTAAAACAACCAGGAGAATTCTGCTTGATAAACATTAATAAAAATTACGCTAGAATGCAGAAGCATTAAATAAAATCCATATTTAAAGAGACAAGTTAACCAGAGAATAAACTCCCAAGAGTAGTGCATTAGTGCTTTGATTTTGGACAGAATAAAATAGCAGAATTAACTCTGCAGATAACTTTATGGTACTTGCTAGAATAAACTTTAATACATTTTGTAGATAATGGTGGATATTAAACAATCATAAATTAAATAATATCCTAAACCTTATATTCTGGTAATTGATATATTCTATGTAGAAGAATGCATATATGAAATAACACTCATTCTGTTTTCTTTTGAAAATTAAGACTACATAAAAAGATGCCTGAAGGTAAGCTGTGCAGGATGTATAGAAATTCAAAGGGCATTTCAAGCAGCAGTGAATCTAGTATGAGGGGCTTTTGCAGCAGGAAGTAAAAGCTAGTTCCCTACCACACCTTCCCATGACTGCATTAGCACTTTATGCATTTGCACACGCCTCTGATCTTGGCCTCTGGATCAGAAGTTTTGTTCTTGGTCTATAATATTTAGTGGATGATATAGAGAGTTCCCAGCCCTCCCATGAATGCAGATTTTCATGCATGGGAGGGGTCCTGGCAGCAGAAAAAAAATCTCCCATATGGAGCAGTGTGCATGAGAGACTGTGGCAAAGGCATGGTGAAAGACAAGTCCTTAGGTTTTGTTTTTTAACAATAAGACACAAAAAACCCACCTCAACAATTTCTTTAAAAAAGACCCAATGTTACAGTAATCACATGTAACTTACCACCAGTGGTGTAATATTTCATTAATATTTGGTAGTTGTATAGAAAATTTATTAATGGATTATTACTGCATTTGCCAAAGCTACCCACATTTGTCAAAAAAAGTCAGAAAAAGCCTGACGATAGGAAGCTGCCTTACACAGAATCAGTCTGTCTAACCCAATACTGTCAACTGTGGCTGGCAATGACTCTCAAACAGAGGCCACTCTCAGCACATGGGCTGTGCAAGTGGTGTGCAAGCAATGGGCGCTGACTCAAAGCCTGGTGAGGCGCTGGGCTTTGGGAAGGAGGCCTGCAGCTTTGACAGGGTCCTAGAGTCCTCCCACCTCCTTCCCAAAGCTTAGTTAGTGCTTTCCAAGCTTTGGGAAGGAGATGGGAGGGCTCTAGGACCCTGTCAGAGCCCTCACATCTCCTTCCCAAAGCCGGGCAGGGGCAGCACCAAATTTTGACCTCACACAGGGCACCATAGTTTCCAAGTCTGCCTTAAGATGATTCTTTAACTAGAAGAGTAAGAGATTGAACCTTCTGAATACAAAGCATGTGGTCTACCAGTAAAAACTTAAAAAATTAGCTGCTGTTTACTTCATCATAGCTTGGAAACCACATGTTCACTGCTGAATCACCCTTTCAAACAGTATGAAAACTGTATTTGCATGCTTGTAGATGAAGATGAAGTTGCTTGATACCTGGGGAGTGGAGCCATCAAACCCTTGTTGATGAATGACTTTCTGAATGGAATGAAGAAGTCTGGTATAACCACAGGCCATATTACTACAGAGAGAAGGGAGAATACTTGACTTAATACATTCTAACAACAGGAATAACATTAAAAACATAGTTTTGCAAATGAAAGGTGATACATAACAATTCCCCACCAAACAATGATATCTTTGAACAAGTTAATCTTATGAATATTTACACATGCTCAATAATGTTGCTTGTAAGGCTTGTAAGTGTGTCTTATCTTAAACGAACACATACAGCAGCCAGTATCTAGCACCTTACCTCCTGCATCCTCCATGCTCTCATTCCTCAGCAAACCAGGAAGACTCACATCAGTGGGTCTTCAGGCTTCAATATTGGTAGTTACCTTCACAGGCCAATCTGGACCCATGAGGTCTTATAAAAGCCTGACTCCCATCAGTCTCAGCAACTTGTTGGTGTGGGGAACTGAATAAGCTTCTCTCACCTTTCCTTCTCATTGGCTGCTCTGGAACCTGACCACCAACTCACATTCAACAAGATCATACGCCCCTGGCCGTCTGGATGCCTGTCTGCCTGCTCTAAATTACAGTGTGCGCGCACCAGAACTGGACCCCCAACTGCCCTGGACCTATGGCCTTCTCTGAGCTTGGCAGAGGCATGACATTGTTTTACGTTAATTAGTGTATTCCAACTTAGAACTACTTCAAATGTCATTTATAACAAAGAAAGCACATCTTTGGAAGGAAAAGCTTATTGTCATATGGACACATACATAAACCTGTTTCATAGAATTAACATAAAAAACACATCACCAAACTACTACAATGCCTTGTATTTTGTTCTTTTTGATGTTTCAGCCACATTACCTTTCTACCAAGTCACCCAATTTTTCTCAACCAGTGTTCTTTTTGTACACTTTTGTCAGTTTCATATACTTTTAAGTTATTTTTACACATATCATATTCTGCTTTATTTATTGTGTAAACAAATCCAAGAGGAAAACCTTATTTAGATCATATTCTCAAATTCTATGGTAGTAATCAACATAGCACTAAGAAGATTGTTCTATCAGGAAAAGCATTTCTGCTTGCCTGGTGGAATGATCCTGCCTCCCCACTCCCTCCCTGTTCTGGCAGTTCTCTTCACCCCCTGAACCACTTGGGGTGTGTGTGTGGAATAAAGGGGAAAGTCCCATTGTGCTAGCAGGACCCATTAGTTGAATCGAGCCTTATGCTTACATTTGGACAATTAATTAAATTAAAATACTTTGCTTAGCAGTTGCGCATGCTGAAGTGCATTCATTTCAATATGATTACATACCCCTCAACAATCCCAATTTGGCCAGGATGGCCACAGAATTAGTTAAGCCGCCACAGTTTCTGACTTGCTCTCAGGGAGCCCCAATTTCTTCCGGTCAGCAGACAGGGGCGACAGAAGCAGCTCCTGGAGTGGCAGCAGCAGCATTGAGAAGAAGGCACAAGGGCTCCTTCCCAAAGCCTTGTTAGTGCTTGCTAGGTTTTGGAAAGAAGAAGGGTGGACTCTAGGACCCTGTCCTGGGGAAGTGGTGCATTTCCCTCCCCTGGTAGTGGAGGCCATAACCACAAAACCATGAGCAAACCATGATGGGAAGGAAAGTGCAAAGTTTGCAAAGGGTCATGTGGGTGGCGGCAGGGTAGCTTGTGGAATCTATTTATTTGTTTAAGGCAGTCAGTTTCACAAATATCCTGATTTTCATCTGAGTTATGTTGGATAACAGATTTTGGAATATGGAACTGACCTAAAGCGGGAGTTGGGAACCTCAGGCCTGGAGGCAGAATGCGACCTTCCAGGCTTCTATCTAGTCCTTGTAACTGTCCCCAGACCACACTCCTCACTGGCCCTGTTTCATACCCTGGGAGTTTTTGCCTGGGTGGAATGTGTGCTTGAACTCTGGTAATGTCTCAGGAAAAAGAGGAGTGTATAAGGATGTGTAGAAACTAGACTATGGTACATAGGTCAAATTTACATTTGTTGGCCCGCTCACTTTGACCTCTGGCCCTGCTTACAACCAGGATGTGGACCTCAGAAAATTATCCAGATGGGAATGCAGCCCCCGAGATGAAAGAGGTTCAACACCATAGCCTAGTTTAGAAACTGCTTAATAATGAAAATGACTGCACACTCATAACATGATCAGCAACCACAATCTTTTTCTATATTGTCAACAAATGGCGAATCATAATGGTAAAATTGTATCTGATATTCTGTGAGACAGAAAGACTCCATAGAATAGATGCAAGTTGAAACATCCCAGCTAAGTCCCCTATTTATAATTTAATATGTAAAATATATATGCTCACAGGTGATGTATTTGCTGATGGAAGTGAACTTGTTAACTAGAGCCAACTAATAATCTTGTTAGTAGGATTTGTCATATTTTATGGGCAACAGATATCTATGTTGCATTCAGAAAGTCAGCTATTTTTCCTCCAGATTTGTTACTCAACACTTTAATTCAGCTAATGTGTTTAAACAATACGTTCTCATCCTTTTTTGTTTAACCATCTAGTTACTGATAAAGCAGGAGGTTGTAAGGAGGTATCCTAGTTACAACACAGTCTCTGACTTCCTTATGGATAGTTTCTAAACATTTAACAAAGGGAAGGTTATCAAAATGTATGACAAATAGGCCTATTATCAGGAAGCAGACTCCATTAGGAGAGATATTTTGAGCTGTTTTAGCCAGATTTATCAGGAAATCCAAGCTCTATGTTCATTTAAGCCCATTTTAATATATACACCATTGAAGCAGCAAATAATACAAGCAAATGTAGCATCAATTATTCAATATTCTTTCTGGAATACTAAAATATACTGGATCTGTATTATACCCTATTACAGTGGTACCTCGGGTTAAGTACTTAATTCGTTCCGGAGGTCCGTTCTTAACCTGAAGCGTACTTAACCTGAAGCACCACTTTAGCTAATGGGATTTCCTGCTGCCGCTGCGCCGCCAGAGCATGATTTCTGTTCTTAGTGGAGTTCTTAACCTGAAGCGTACTCAACCCGAGGTACCACTGTATTAAGAAACCTGGGTGACAACTGTAAAGGAATATAGCTATCAGATATGACTATTTATCAGGGGTCACCAACCAAGCACCTTCAGTTGTGTCCCCAGACTTCCCCGCGCAAAAATTCAAGTATCTAACCCTCCTAGAAAGAAAGCCATGAAGCAAAATGTGAAGGTACCGTTCTAAGCAATGTCTGTGAAATGAGCAACCCTGGATGCTCCCACTTGTCAGTGTTTTAGCTAATGTGTGAAGTCATAGTTGTGACTGATGAGTGGTTTAGACACCAGGAAATAGGAATTCCTAGGATCCTAAAGAGCTACTGTACCCTTCCTTTAATGTGATTTTCCTCCTGCTGCTTTATTTTCTAGGCAGATATTCAACAGGTTAAGCCTTTTCTTGTATGGAAATACAATTATGAGGAAAGCATCATGATTGTACTCTCTCTAATATTGTGTTATGCCAGACCCTATGGCAGCCATTGTATGATATGCCACACCCCCATTGCCACCATTTTGGGACTCGCACCCCCAGCATTCTCTCAAAATTCAAAATATGCTCACTGGTCCAAAAAGGAATGCAACCACTGACTTATATAAATCACCATTAGCTTTAACTCAAACCTATGGCTGCGATCCGAAGAGTCTCTTTCTGTATAATGTAGGACACTGTGTACTCTATGATGAGACTCTCTCTACTGTTTTATGTGGTGCAGCTCCCACAGCTGTAGCAGTAGGCTGCTTTTAAAACTGTCTTGTCTTGTACGTGGTGGAAGCTGGAGTGGTAAAAACTCCCTAAGAACATACTGGCTTCTGTCTGAGGGGGCAGCCCAGCTGTTCTAGCCTATGCTTCATCCCAACTGTTTTTCCACCAACAAGTGATTTGGCAAGAAAACAATCTGGAAAAGAAAGAATTATTTGAATATCTAAAAGCCACTTCCCAACATTCTGTAACATTGTGCTATGGTCAAGATTAGTTTGGGAGCATGCTTTTGATGAATCAAAACAGATGCCAATTTTTTTTTGGGGGGGGGAACCCACCCATGAAAATATTGTCACTGGAATATAGATTATATAGAACATTTGCTCTGCAGATCAGTCCGATTCTGGCGACTAGGACTCCTATGGTGAATGGACCCGGGAGGCAATTAATCCCTACCCCATGGTATCCATGAATCTACCCATTTCTCTTTTATATTAATGTTGTTCATTCTTATGAGAGACAGAAAAGAGTGTTATGCTCATGGACACTATGGTGACAGCAAATCCGCCTTCTACTTCCAAACTAGTATGGCTTTGCATGGAGGCTGTAGTATATATATATTTTATTCCAGTATACAGTATTATTCCAGTAATGAATTTCAGGGCAAAGCCATCCTACAGCAGCTCACATATCTGAGCAGCTCTTTAGAAAATATATAAAGCATTCAATATTTTTTAAAAATATATAATTATCCTAATAAAAAAACTATTTATGCCAGAGAATGTTTCCTATTCTTTTTTTTTTACTTATGTATTTATGCGTTTTTTCTCTCTTCTCTCAACGCAAGTATATATTTCTGCTTGTACTGAAAATTGTATAAAGATATTTTAAAGAACAAACTCTAGCACCAGCAGATTAAAACAATAAACAGCCTACTACTTCAATATGCAAATTGAAAGCAAATTTGCATATCGAAGAAAGCTAATTGTTCAAGTCATCCTCAGACTGTCTGTGTGCAGAGCTCATGGGGTGCACCAAGGGCCCTTGCAATGCCCAGGTCTTCCTTCCACACAAGCTCCACTTATCAGAGACAACAGGATTTATTAATGCTCAATTTAGACAGATGTTTAAAAAATAAGCTGCAGCAGACATAATAGTGGTCTGGGCAGATTAGTTCTACTACATTTTGTGGACCCACAGAGAAGCACCACAAGCAGCCTTACTGCAACATGTATATTGTCCAGTCCAAGATCTCTGCAGTTAAGAGAGGAAGCTCCTGCAAAGGAAAGGGTTTTGCTATAAATATAGATGCCTGGCCAACATACTCCTGACAGTACAATTATTTACACACAATTATATGTCTATGAAATTTGTCCTCCAAACCCTCCTCAGTTTTTGTGCAAACAACTAAAATTAGAAGCTTTTCAAACTCACCATGATTTTATATCAGGATACAAAGCTTTTTCTTCAAGAAGGGGAAAGCCATACCACTTTATGTTCTGGATTAATTCTGGAGCCATTGTTTTTGATAAATCAAAGTAGTGTCCAAATTTTGAAGAGGCTGCTTGGGTCACCTGTGAAAGCAATGCATATATTTCCCATTACAATTTAAAAATTTAATACCTATTTTTTTCAACAGATTATTCACATAATCTGCACTTAAAGTGTACACTACTACTAAAGTCAGCACACTACACCAATGTAAGTGGTCACAATACCCCCCCCCCAACACATACACACGTTTTCCCATGGAGCAAACCTCAGCCATTGGGGAATTATTGTGTATGTTAGAATTAAGCAACCATGCAGGCCAGGCTATCAGGGAGGTACTCCAGGCACCCTCCAAACAAAACGAGGCAGGTCTTTCCATTCAGGCTGAAGCTGGAATTGCTGTTTTGCAGCTCGGTCTTCCCTCTTTTTCCTACAGCAAATGTTACTGGTGACACAGCAATTGTGTTTTGTTTACTTCATGCGTCTCCTTGCCCATGTTCTAGTTCAGCTATGCCTGCTGTTTCAGCATATAGCCAATAAGAGAAACAAAGGGCCTTTATTTCTGCTGTCACCATCAGATAGCCATATGGTAGAGGTAGTCTTCTACATACAAAAAAGACACACATGAATTTTGGCATTATCTGATAGGCTGAATAATTGGTGGGCAACTGAAGATATTTTATCCTACTGATTAGTATCCTAGCTACATGTAGTTTGCTTTCAAATAACCATGTTCCTACAAAAACAAAAACAACATATTAGCAGTGTGCTGACACATTGACTAAAACATATAGGAAGCCATTGTGGACCATTTTGTCCAACATTCTGTTCCCACAGTGGCCAACTGGATGCCTATAGAAAGCCCAGAAACTTTCCTACGCATGTTCCCCAGCAATCGGTATTCAGAGGGATATAGCCTTTGGCACTGGAGAGATTATGTAGCCATCATGACCTGATTCACTGGAGGATGCAGACAGTTCAGCCTTCTCATTACATAGACATTACTATCAGCTTGAGAGCACCAATTACGGTACATGTTTAGAAGGATGGGGAGTCTCTATGTAGCAGCCCTGTTCCATTTTCCTTCAAGAAACATGAGAAGGAAAAATGGTCTGGAGTCACATTCCAAAACTGCCAAAAATGTGACTGCTGCTGACAATACTAAGAGGCACAATAATGTGACTGATGCTAAAAATGATTCCCAGTCCAGTTTTGGCAACTGTGCACACAGTTTGACTGCTGAATGAAGAAAAGAAGCCCCAGGGAACTGTAAATGTAGCTCTTTTTTGTGTGCATGGTTCCCAGTGTAACTGGAGATGTGAATTGCAGAAACATGCATCCTCATCCCATTTGTTCTCATCAGATTGCAGTAACCATAGAGAAAAGGCAAAATATCACTTGGATATTTTGAACAGTTCAAGAATCAAAATTTCAAATTACTTTTATAATAAAAGTCATTTTACAAATAATATGAATTTTGTTTTACTCTTTCAAATTACTGTAAATGAGCCAGGTAACTAAAATATTAATGGCTGCATGCATGAACATTTTGAGGAATAACTTCTATTGTGTTCTCTCTCTCTCGTTTCAAACACATGAAAACAAACGAACAATATGTTACTGGGACTGCAATCTTAGACACATTTACATGCGATTAAGTGCCAATGGACTCAATAGAATTTACTTCTAAGTAGACATCTACAGAATTTTGCTGTGAAAAAGTTGTATTGTAGCAGGATGACAATTTGAATGTTTTTTTTAATTTTTACATAAACTAGAAGTTATTGTAGCTCCACTTTTGCAAGCACACAAAAGTAAGAAAACACTGTTCATTGTCACTCGACCTTCTTGTTCTGTCGTGTGTCTTAACTTCACATCCTCCTGCCCATTTTATAGAAAACTGGCCAGACTTGTGGGTGGCCATTCATACATAAAGAACTGCTCTGCTGAATACCAGGTTTTTGTATTTATAATGATATAAATTCAAAAATTAATCAAATCTCTGTGTCTATTATAGTTTTTATTTAAAAAAAAATCAGTAAAAAATGAACATTAAAACTGTATTCCAGCAAGACATTGTTTGAAAAACCTAAGTTAACAGAAAAAGTAAAGCTTTAATAAGCAAAAAATAAAAATAGTAACAAATTCAACACTGCTAACAAAAAACAAATTTTCTTATAACCTTGCTTTCTTATACTATACCAGAATGCAGAAGGTACTTAGCAATTATTTTAAAAATGCCATATGTGTTTTTATTTTGTTATTAAATATTACAAAGTGTAATAAAATAGAACAAAATCTGACCATAAAATAAAACATGAGTATTGTTTAAAAATAAATCCAGAAGTTCCAAGTTATTTCGTTTGGGGGTTCTCAGAGCAATTTAAACAAGAGCTGTTCTTTGCCCTATAATCTATCCTTTATCCGGATTACTGATCAGAATGTTTTTACTGCAATCTCTGCCAGAGCTCATCTTTTTATTGTGTAAGTCCAAGCCCCCTTAATGTTTTAGAAAGGCCTTGACTAACTGAACTTTGATCTGATGTCTTCATTGAGAAAAGCTCCAGGTTGCTTATTTCAGATGCAAATCCTCACTGAGGCCCAAGAGAGTTTAGTACAGACAGCAAAAGAGAAGAAACAAGAAGTTTCCAGGATCCTCTTTGAGAATCCTGGGGAACACTGGTGTCCCTAATCCACACAGTTGCATGGATTAAGGTAGGTGATAACCTTTCTTGATTCTAAAGAATGAGCACAGTGCCTACAAACTGGGTGGAGACTAGGATTTGGTCGCAATAAAACACCAGGCAATAAAAGCCTGGCTATGTCAGAAGCCTATGAATAGACCTCAATGTACCACATTCCCAGGCCTAGTGGGGAAGCTTGCAAAAAGCCCACCTGAATCAAGTAAGCATGAATAATCTATCTTAGCAGCAGCATGACCACAGAGACAGAGCAAAAGGGAGGAAAAAATACATTTCTCTTAAGCGTGAGATAATAAATTTATTAGCTGAATGTGGTTTCAAGCCTACCTTTTCCTTGGATTCCTATGAGCTAGCCTGCACAAGGAGAAATAACCTAAGTTGTCATGGAGCAGAATATGTCTTTATACTACCGTATGCTGTTAACGTTTCTAATTGCAATACTAATGTGCTAGAAATTCTCAGATTTAGGATGAATCAAGGCAGAAAATTGATTTCATGCTGTGACAGTTTATATATTGCCCTAAGAATACAAGCAGTTCATTCATTAAAAGAGGGAGTATATGTGTGTGTAAGAGAGAGGTGGGGGACAGCGGGGTAAAGGAACACACACTTTACCTGCTTGATACAAGCTACAGAATACCTACTGTTTTTACTTTGCCTATCAAATGGTTAGCCAATTACAAATAAAATAGTTTAACAACTACCCAAGCCTCTGGAATTTGCTGCCCAGACAATGTACCTGCAACCTTAGAGTTGTCAAACTGCAAGTCAGAGATCCTCCTAACACCTTTAAAATTTCCAAGGCAGCATGAAGGGGATGAAACTAATGTGGATCTCTCAAATTTCTTTACCACTACTCACT
The DNA here is from genome assembly GCA_034641385.1 of Darevskia mixta. Taxonomy (NCBI): domain Eukaryota; kingdom Metazoa; phylum Chordata; class Lepidosauria; order Squamata; family Lacertidae; genus Darevskia; species Darevskia mixta. Next base: position 13,490,705 of record JAWWNH010000066.1, read on the forward strand.
CCCCTATGCTTGTGTGGAAATTACAAGATACATTTTATTTTAAAAATATCAATTACTAGTTAGGATACATTTACCTATACTTTTGATACTGAGATTTAGTTTTCTGGTATATTGGGTTGATACCTACCAATTTAATCTGGAAACATAACATATGTATAAAATTACTTTCTCCCCCCCCCCCCAATTTGCTCTTTATTTTCCAACTAGTCCTCAGGGAAACTAAAGATATACTGGACAGGTGTCATGACTGGTGTAAGGTTTCAGGGAGGCCTGGGCACTTCCCTGGTGCACCCCACAAACTTACCAAAGAATGGAGTGGGGAGTGGCAGTGGTGCTGTGGGCAGTAGTGGGGACAGGGGTGGGCGGACAGCCGAGCACTTTTCTTATCAGAGCTGTGCCCTAAAATAAGTAACTGACTTTAAAATAAGAATCCTAATTCTAGTGCTAATAAAACTTTAAAAACCAAAAACAAAGAGATGATGGCATTTGCTGCACCGTGCAAACTTCTGGTGCTGGGTCCGAAAGCCCTGATACAAGTTACCTTAAATAAATAAATTGTGTCAGCTAGGAAATAGGAGAGCAGGAGCAGTTGACAGGATGAACACAGCTTTCAGTGTGCAAAGCACTTCTATATGGATTTGAGCACATGCCAATTTTCCTTTCCAGTTATAGTCCCCTGGCCTGTGCCTAGTAGACTGCTGTCCTAGAGAGTCCCTCTGACCTTTGGGGACAGCTTGTTTGCAGGTCATGACAGACTGCCCTAGAAGTGGATGCTGAAAAACCCTCATGCATTTGCAGCCCTTTGAATTCTGTCCTGACTCACCCAAGGCAGAGAGGAAGGTACTGACAAGCAGAAGTGACAATCATAGAATTGTAGAGTTGGAAGGGACACCAAGGATCATGTAGTCCACCCCCCTGCAATGCAGGAATTGTAACTAATGAATATCTGACTGGTGGACAGGCTGCCTTCAGAGACAAGGATTGCAAGGTAGTTTTAAAGAGTGGCTGGAACTGGAGCATATGCACTTGGCATTTAGTTGTTCAGACAGAGGTGTATGGCAAACACCAGAATTATGCATGCATCAGGAACGTATAAGGATATCTGCTCTATCGCAATTACTCATGACCGAACAATTTGCCAGGAGGCTGAACATTCCCAATGATACCTTAGAGAGATTTTACTTGTAGTTCCCAACTCTGACCTCAGACCGGTCTTAGTTAATAAAGCTTTAGCTATGCAACCACCAGTTTAAATTGGATTACACCTCACATCAATTTTCATCACATATAACCTCCATTTTAATATAAAATGAAATATGGTATATTATTGGAGTAAACTGGGAAGCTTAACTGTACTTCTCAAAAATATCAGTTTTTTCAAATGTTGGTATTCCTTCCCCCTACCTCCACATATGAACTAAGTCTGTTTTGTGATGGTTCAACATGCTATATCAAGCTTCATATTAATAAAAATTGATGAGGTCACATAATCATCCTGGAGGGTCTTTGATTTGGCATGTCATCATATATAAATCTTCTCTCTGATATGAATACATAGACATGTCTGTGCAATTACAAAGAAAACCAAACATGCCAAGCCTTGTAAAATCATTTTGTCATATTCCAATTATATTCCTTAGAATAAGCCTGAACTTACTAGGCAATTCACTACACTTACATCAGATATATAAAATACTAAAGCCAAACAAAGCAAGTTCCTATGGACACCAAAATATTGCATGTAATTTTAGAGATTTCACCATACCATTATTCTGCACAAGAAAATAGCTAGCCTAGGGAGAAATATAATTCACAAAACACTAACAACCGTAAACTCTGTAGAATTGACCACTGGGCTTGTTTCTTACATGCTGCCTTCATAACGATTAGTTTATAGTGACAGTGAAGCTGATATAATCTCAAGTGCTTACTTTACTTATTACGCACATGGATAAGCAAGTCAACAGCTTGATTCAATTCCATGCTTTCACTAGAGGGATCTAAGTACAATTCATTCAACCTATATAAACGCTTCTATATTCAGATAAATTTATGAAGCTTTCTTGTATAAATGCAAAGGATACTTCTTGAAAACCTGTGTAGTAAATTGTACAGCTCTGATGCTGAAGCCTTTACAATTTAATATTTACTGTTCTTATGACAGTATAGCTCACGTATGGTAGTACTACACATTTTCCTGGGAAACAAGAATTCCCAAGCCAATGTTTGCTAATGAAACACGAAAGGCTGAATGGGTCCATTTGTGGGGAGAATCAACAGAAAAGAGAGAGGTGTTCAACAATTTATGCTGACTCTCCTCCCAAAATACCTTCCCCAGCCATTCCCCACACCAGCAAAGTGACTGGAAGAATATTTTCAATGGCTAATCAACAGAGGATGAAAGAGTTATTAAGTGCTCTTCCACTCTGATATTTAATATTATAAGCCTAAGGTGGGGCAAGGGACGTGGGAGGTGCAGTGGTCTAAACCACTTGCCGATCAGAAGGTCGGCAGTTAGAATCCCTGCGACGGGGTGAGCTCCCATTGTTCGGTCCCAGCAGCTCCTGCCCACCTAGCATTTCGAAAGCACGTCAAAGTGCAAGTAGATAAATAGGTACCGCTCTGGCGGGAAGGTAAAAGGCGTTTCCGTGCACTGCTCTGGTTCGTCAGAAGCGGCTTAGTCATGCTGGCCACATGACCCGGAAGCTGTCTGCGGACAAACGCCGGCTCCCTCGGCCAATAGAGCGATATGAGCGCCGCAACCCCAGAGTAATCCGCGATTGGACCTAACGGTCAGGGGTACCTTTACTTTTTTAAGGTGGGGCAAAACACTTTTTGGAATTAGTGCTAAATGGTGTAGTTAGTTTATCATTTTAACAGGAATTTTTCCCCCAAGAAATACTTTCAGTTTACCATACATCATTATTTTAAGAAATTACTATGAAATAAAACTTACCTCCAGTTTTGGTATGTTCTGGTAACGCCAGGCTATTCTCATGGATTCCTGAGAATCTTGTTTGAACTTCACAGCTGTAGCTTCTTCTTCTATTTCATTTACAGCAGTATTCAGCAAAGGTGAGGGAAGTTCCTGAATGAAAAATAATAAACGTTTTAGATGAGCTGCTTTTATGAAACATTTAGGGAAATATTGTCAAAAGAAGATTTAACAGCTCACAGCAAACATTAATGATGGTACTGGAAGCTCACTTCAAGGTACTAAAGGAACCTGTGGATGTACCATCAGAACCTTGGTCTATAATATTTGAGAAATTCCAGAGAATGAATAAGGTGCCACAGGAATAGACACAGGTAAATATTGCCCCAATTTTCACAAAAGAGGAGGAAGGAGAATCCAGGAGACTACAGACCAGTCAGTCTCACCAGAGAAGGAGTCAGTTTGTAAGCATCCTGATAACAATGCAGTGATTAGTAAGAAACAGCATGGATTTGTCAAGAATAAATCCTACTAGACTAATCTGATCTCTCTTTTTTATTGGGTTACTTAGTAGACTATGGGAAGCCTGTCAATATAATTTCTAATGATTTCAACAAACCATTTGACAATGTCCCCTTTTATATTCAGTTTGGAAAGTAATTAAATGTGGGCCACATAATAATACCATCATGTATATTTACAGCTGGTTGGAACACTATACTCAAAGAGTGCTCATTAATAGTTTTTCATCAAACTGCAAGGAAATTTTGAGAGGACTACCTTCGGGTTGGACCTGGTGCTCTACAATATTTTCATCAGCGACTTAGATAAAGGGGTGGAGAGAACCTTTATCAGATTTGAAAAACACACAAAAACAAGAAGGATAGCTAATACTTCAGGACTGAAATTCAAGATCTTGATAGGAAACTAGGCTGGAATTCAATTGAGACAAATGTAAAGCTGCATTTAAGCAAATATAAATTGCACAAGAATAAGATGGGAGATACTTGGAATGGCAGTAGTATCCATGAAAAGGGTCTGTCAAGCTGAACATAAATCAACAGAGTGATATGGTTGCAAAAAAAAAAACCACTTAAGCAATTTTAGGCTGCATTAATTGGCCTATTATATATTTTAGAAATCAGTTTACCAGTTTGGTATTAGGCCAACTCTAAAAATAACTGAACCAAGTTTTGTATGATCAAGTAGTAGATTTTTGTCTATGTTTGGATACAATTGGATGCCATTTTCAATCAAGATGGCATTCTCAAGCAATACCAGGTACAAGGCTACTAGTAGAACCATAGTAACCAAAATCACAGGAAGTAATAGTTCCATTTGATTCTGATCTCATATGAATAACTGTGTCCAGTTTGGGGTGCTGCACTTTGAGGATATATTATAGACAGGGGTTGGCCAGGTTCGCCCCTGCCAAGGGCGCAGGCTGGGGGGGGGGCACAAAAATCATGCCTCTCCATTCTGAGGTGGAAGGCAGATGGACAGACAGACAGACAAGAAGAGGAGGAGGAGGAGAGACGGAGCAGAGCAGACCTGACCCGACCCTGATGACTGCAGAGGAAGTCACTGGTGGAGCAGGAAAGGCAACGAAAAACAAACTTTTTGAGTTTCTGGTTCATGGTCTCTCCTGGCTTTGGAGGCACCAATACATCTCCTTGCCAAGAAAGGGTTGGATGGCGCCGATACAGCTCCTTGCCAAGGGTACAAAGGAGCCTAGGTATGCCTCTGATAAGAGACAATTTGACATGGGTTCAGGGGAGGACAACAAAGCCTGTCAGAGGTATGGAAAACAAGTCTTATGTGGAAAGGCTGAAATAACTGGATATTATTTGAATGCAGGGAAGATGAGAGCAGACATGCTAGCACTCTACAAATGCCTCAAGAACTATCACAAATAAGAGAACAAAGCATATAAATAAACATTTTAAATATTATCCTAATGCCTGTAGAATGTTATAATTTTATATCCTTGGGGAAGGTGGATCAATCTATCCATTTTGGTTTTTCTAAGTTCCTCATTTTTTTCAAAATTCAATGTGTTCTCTTTCCACATCACTTTGAGTTTCTTAAATCCCCACACAAAATCATATACATTTACGGACACATTTCTCCTACTGTCACATTTTTGTACATCATTTTGCCTAATATAATTAAAAACATTTTTGCCAACAACTCCCCCCATACACATATTTGCACATTGTTTTCACTAATATTTTTTTGAGAAGTGTGAATTCCAAAAGATAACTGTGTTTCAGTTCACATACTGAAATAAGTCTGAAATAAGCTTGCATTTCTCTCTGATTCCTTCCTACCTTGGGGGATTTAAAAAAGATAAAAGATGCATATGTGTTTTATAAATAAATACTAACACATCAGAAAAGTTTGTACAAATGTAGCAATAAATGATTTGTGGTAGTGACTGTAACATTTGCATTTGCTTTTTAGACCAGTGATTGCAGTGGAAATGTAGATACTGTACCAACTTGACAGGACTGATTTATTTATTTATTTTTGGCCTAGTTACATAGGCATTCTACCAATTGGGAGCTAACTTGCTAATCAGCTGAAAAGATTGCAAGGATATTGCAGCTGACCAAGTGTTGTAGTAATAGACATCTCAGTCTGTTATGTGCATGAGATAATGTGTTGAATGTTTTTTGAATACTAGGGCCTACCTAATGATCTGGCATCCTATTTCTATGGCATGAGTTGCCAGAGTGCAATTAGCATGCTAGAGTGTACCTTTGCAAGACACCCAATCTCAATTTTGATGCAGTGACCCAGAAGCAGAGGGGGATCACGACTCAGAATACCAAACATAGGCTAAATGAGAGCTGGTGTGGAGCAACAGCTAAGAAACTGAGCTGCAAATAAGAAAGTTCCTAGTTCAAATCTAGCCTCTGCCACTAAGTTCTCAGTCCCACATCTGCAATACAGGGATAATAGTGATCTAGCTTAAAGAAATACCAAGGGTTATAACAAAATAAATCTGAAATGCTTTGAGTGCTCTGAAGTGGCATATCATGTTTAAAATGATCATTATTTTTAAAAAGTTTACTCCCTGAATATATATGTTAGTCAGGATTGTAGTCAAACACTCTGTTAATATTCAAATAGTCTGGCTTACAGATACTTTATTAAGTGTTGTGTCTCTATAAATCAAATTGACTTAACTGTCAAGGAACAGTGTACACTCCTTGCTTACCTTTGTTGAGATTTTTGATCATTAGGACAACAGTAAGCAAATTATGTCCCCTTCTTGCTATCCACTGCCATCTGTTAGACAAATCTAAATGCACTTCTTTCTGCTACATCAACTACTGACATTCCTCTCCCTGTAGCCTGTACAGCAGCCTTCCCCAGCCTGGTGCCCTCCAAATGTTTCAGACACCAACTTCCAATAACCCAAACCAGAACTACCTCTCTAAGGGCAGCTGGGTGATCCAATTTCCTTCTTTCTACAGTAAAGTTACCAGATTTTTTTTTTCAATGAATCCAGGGAGACTTTTCAACTTCCTACTAAATAGATGGATTTTGTCAGGGGACTGATTTGTAAATCCAGGGACTGTCCCCGGGAAACAGGGATGTCTGGTAACCTTATTCTACAGTAAGACAAACTATAGGAATTCAAAAGCCAGTTTATAAAAATAAAGTTAAATCGTTTTCTTACCAGGTTCTATTATAAGCCTACAGAATAATCACCCAACAATAGTTCACATTAAGCAAGTTAGTTTTTTTTAAAAACAGAAATTGGTATTGTAGGTTGCCATCCTAGAAGTTTCTTCCCTCGTTTCAAACTGAATTTGTAATTATCTGTAAGAGTCTTGGAACAAATCCAAGGTTTAAATATAGAATTCATGATTCCCACTCTTCAAGCAGACTTGAGTACAATAAGAATTATAATCAAGAGGCATGAGATGTGCTCAAGGAAGTGATTCTACTGAAGTTCACTCACCATTTATCTCATTAGAACAAATCGTAACATTGTTACTAAGATAAGTTACAGAAGTTGAGCTAGAGTTCTTTCTAATTAAGAGACAGGAGATCCCACAAAAGACAAATGGCAGTGTGAGAAGTAGATGTGGGTAAAAATGCTTTTAACAGTATGATCGAGTGCCTGCCCAAAAGCACATCAACCCTCTTCCAAGGCTACCATTTACTTTGCTAGACCCGCAGTTATTATAATTAAAGGGCTGTATCCAACACAGTTGTCCCATTCACACAAGGTCTTCCACTTGCACAATGGAACTTCCCCTCCCCCTTCTTCACTGTGTGCATCCCCATCTGTTTTGGGTTTCCCCAAACCCTCTGGAGTGGACTTGAAGGGGTGTGGGGAGAAAAGAGGGAAGGGACGTTCCGTTGCACAAGTGGAAGCATTTGCATGAATGGGATGATTTTGTTGGCTACATTTTGTTGGCCCATTTTGTTCTGATTGATTTTTCATCATCATATTTACAAAAAACAAACACAGGTGATTACAGTGGTACCTCTGGTTACGTACTTAATTCGTTCCGGAGGTCCGTTCTTAACCTGAAAACGTTCTTAACCTGAAGCACCACTTTAGCTAATGGGGCCTCCCCCTGCTGTTGCACCATCGCTGCCCGATTTCTGTTCTCATCCTGAAGCAAAGTTATTAACCCGAGGTAATATTTCTGGGTTAGCAGAGTCTGTAACCTGAAGCGTATGTAACCCGAGGTACTACTGTACTTTTGTATGTTGTCTTTTCCATGGTCTCAAAAATGTATCTAATTTCATGAAGGCTAAAATGTACCTAGATATATATTTAGTGAACAGCTAGATAAATAACAAATAAACAATTAAATAACATAAATGTGTTTGTGGCAATGGGGTTACTGATTTGCTGCGTCAGTATAGATAACAACAACCTAGATGCACCAATATTCTGACTCAGTATAAGGAAGCTTCCTGTGTGACAGATATATTTTTGCACCCAAGACTCAAGCTATGTGCAGAGAATCCAATATTGGCCTTTAAGTAGAATTTGCCTCGCAAAAATCACCCTTCCAAGAGAAGAAAATGCATTGAGAAGCCGGGGGGTGGGTGGGTAACAGAGTTGTGCTCACTAGTTTTGCCCTCTGCCTTGTCATTCTTATTACCCTCAGCTCATGGATGTGACTGCGTGTAGTGGTGAGCCTTCTCATGTAACTGTGGTAGCTCCATGAACATTTTGTGCCTCTGTTTTTTGTCTCTGTTGCCGCCCTTGTTTTCTTCACATGGAATGGTAACACCTGAAAACGACCAGTGACTTCATTTATCATGTTTATCCATCAAATTTCTACCTAAAATCTTCATGGCGATATAGACAAATATAAATGCTATATAAGCGCTAACAAACAGTAGAAAAAAGAGTTTTTAAAGACCCATTTTGTAAGCTCTTGGGTGAATAAAAAATGATTCATTCTACATTCAGATTCTTACATTACACTAGCCTGACAAACTTCCCTGGGCAGCTAGTTCCAAAGCCATGACGACACCACAGAGAAGACCCCACTTTGAGTCCCCCAAAGTTTTATTGCATGCACTGACATGACCCAGAGCAAAGAAAGTCTTTGAAAAATGTTTGCTGGTCTTTGCTGACCAGAAAAATGAATTACTAGAAGGCAAGATGGTTTTATAATAGGAAAATAATAAGGAAAGAAGATGCTTTTTAAACCAATCTTTGGGGTAATTTATGGGAAGCTTTTTCTGACAAGAAACTCCATTAGCACAGTGAGACTTACTTCTGAATAAACAAGTTTAAAACAGAATGATACTAATCTGGGAATAAAAATAGAATTGAATATTTTAAATCTCAGCATCTATAAGCAAAGTTGTTTTTATTATTTGGTTAAGCTAATTGTAATATAGCTCATTGTTTCAAATATTAAAATAAGCTACTTAATTTTTTTAAAAGGCAAATGTTATGTAAATGTTTTTGCAGCTATAATCCAATTTAAATTACTTTCCCAGGTGTTGTATTCAATAAAACTGCCGTCCGTTTTGTAACACCTGCAACACTTTAATTGACATAAAGATAACGGTATGCTATATACAAAAACAATTCAGTGCAGCCATAGGCCATTGTTCTGGAAGAGATTATCATTAGTATAAATCCCATGTAAGCAGTCACTTAACTCACTAAGCTTCTCATTGTTTTATATTCTTCCTCTTACAATGAGGGGCACACCTGCTGCTGCAATGGCTGCCTCACACTGTAGCAGAGGTGACCTAATGTCCTAGGCTACACATTAAAATCTTGTGGCTGAGAGCCAGAAGAAACACTTTAATGTGGTCTCTCCTTAAACAGCGTTCTCCCCCTTGTTTTTACTTTTTAATAATTCCCAAAAAAAATTCTTGTTACCACATGGAAACAATGCAGATTATTATTTGATCTGTGCTGCAGACATATGAGAAAGCAAGCATGCAGTTGCCGCACAGGGTGATGTTTGAGGAACATACAATTGATGTATATCCATTAAATGACTTCCTCCAAATATTTTGCAAATACTTAAGACACCCCCAATCCCAAATCGTGTGTCTAACAGAGGTATGTCAGAGTCTATAAATGCAAATTAATGCAGTCAACAATGTATGACTATAGCATCCCAGTGTTACTAGCCTGATGATGGTGAAGGAGCAGAGTAAGAAAATGTCAATTACAGTCCTCATCAGATATAAACTGTCAATGCTAATAAGTAAATATGCCTAATTTGAAATCAAATTGTGAAGTTGCAATTAAAAACATGTAATCTGTACACATTTAAAAAAAACTCCTCTAAGATATATGTCAGTTTAGCATAGTGGCTATGGAGTGTCAGATCAGAAACGGGCAGATTCAAACTTAAAACTTCACTCAGCTATGTAGCTCACTGGTGCACTTGGGCCAATCCCCCTACTTAAAAATGGGGTCCCGGAGGGGACAATGTATATACCACCCTGAGCAACTTGTAGGAAGTGTGGGGCTTCAATGTAATAAATAAATAAATGACTACTCACAGTACCTTGAATTTTGAAAGGATTTAAAAACAACAACAAACAAATAAACCTAAATCTCTACTTTGGGAAGGTAAAATGTTTGGACAAAATGTACAAAATATTTTCCTCTTGTATCCGGAAAATTAACAAGTAACCCTAAGAGACTCTTTAAAGTATCTAATAGCTATTTAATGGTAGGTAAATCTATTCAATTAGGTTGTTTTTATAAAGATGATTCACGGTGCCCAGACACACACAAGGATCCTCAAAGCTCAAGAGAGCCCTGATTCTCCCTCCTCCTCACTTACAACTGCATGTGTACCGAAGTAAGCACACTCCAGACAGTCCAGAGGACAGGATGCCTCCCTCCTCTTCACTCCCAGGTTCATGTGCACAGAAACAAATAATGCACTGGAACAGTGTAGGGGACAGGACACCAGTACCTATTTTTCAAAACCACTGCAGTGCTCTCTCACCACCAAAGGAATACAAGTGAATAGCAGAGAACCTGCACAAGCGACGCTGACACAAAACCCCACATACCGTATATTAAGTAAAATAGAAACATGGTCACCCGACCCCACCCCCCTCTCCCCCCTCCCCCTCTCTCCATTTCTTCCTAATGTCTCAATAAATGAAACTGACCTGTAAAAAAATGTTACTTGAAAAAAGAGAGAGAGAGACATTGCACATACTTTTGTAAACCAAGAAAATCTTTAATAAAAATACATTTTTAAAAACCAAACAACACTGCACTGTAAGCATGTCAGGACTACTGGGTGGGAGGTGTGTTCTCCATACCAGACCATCATACTCCTGCAACCAGGCTCATCCCATGTAAGAGAAGGGAGAAACAGATTTTAACCTGCATGCAGGCATTGCACCTGCACTGGAAAGACCATCCTGTTTGAATTTAATATTTTAAAAAACCTGATTTCCTCACATTAACTGGTTTTATGGGAGATTTGTAAACAAAAGGAACAGGGGAAAGTGGAGGGAGAGATAGTTGAATGTAGTTAAAATGATATATGCTTTCACAGCTTCCCTTCACAGGAATGGTTTCTTCTCCAGTACAACTAAATATCTTGCTTTTCTACATCAGAATGCATCTTCCTCATATCTGTTAGGAATTTCTGTTCCTTATGTCAACTGCTACATTGTTCTGCCTACTTTGGCAGATGCACTAAACAAAATCAGGTTCTAATAGTTTGACCTCTCTCTCTTCTTCTGTTCTCTAGGGCATAATAAAACCCAAGCCACAGTCCTACAACAGTTAATGAAGCTTAACCTTACACCCTCTTAATTACCAATGCATTACACTAACTACAGGCATCATACTTCTCTCTAAGCTATTTTACAATGCTGGAGAAGTACTACTGTGCTATTATTTAGCGACATAATTCATGCTGTATGGAAATCCCTCTTAAATGAACTTCTTTGATCCTTTCATTTTTTTAAAAATAGAATTTTAAATATTATCTATTATCTAATAATCATTTGCAGTTTTCTTGCTGCTATGATTAAGAACACATTAAAAAGTGTATGAGTCTAAATTGATTCATGTTTGAAGTAATATTTATATAGTAATTTTTCAAAAATACATAAATAAGTGTTCTTCCTTAAACTTAGGACATTGGAAAAGCAATTAGGAAAGGAACTACTTCAAAGTATATTATGTATAGTAACAACCATTCTTTTTAAAGGAATATGTTTCCTGGACAAAGTCAAGCACTATATTTCATAAATATAAACAAGTGGTTGTAGAGTTAATTTCTTCAAGTGAGACTTGGTCCTGTGCTTTAAAAAACAAAACAAAAAAAACCCCAACTGAAGCCAACAGAACCTAAATTCAAATATTTGTATTAACTACAAAGATTCTAACAGCTAAATGATAAATGAGGAACAGTAGCTGGGTTCTGAACATGAAGATGACATTTTTTATTATTTCATCTCATTTCACTTTAGCATACCAGCTTTCTATATTGCTTTCTATATTGCTACACACAAGGTGGTTTACAAGCTGAAGAAACAACAAAATATGCAGCAAAGATCACACATTTTATAACAATCTGATCCAATACAAAAAGCATAATAAAAATATGACAACAGACTTTGAGTAAGTGGTCTAAGTCAAATCTAATATTTTCCATGTTTGAACTACTAAAATTTTCAGTATATAATAAAATATATATGAGAGAAAGGACAATCCCGTTCTTTTACTCTTTCACTATTTTCCTAGATAGAGCAGGAGAATCTCAATGACACAGTATGAGTAAAATAGAATAAAGAGCATTAGCACAATAAGAACAACAAGCAGGGATTTACTCAGTGAAAAACCAAACACACTCATGTATGGATAATTTTTTAAATAAAGGCTCTATGTTCACAAATGTTCATTTTCAAAATGATGTTGGATATTTAAAGCACATATACATTTAGCGCAAATGTAAATGTCCCTCTGAAATTTAAACCACTTTTGGGGGGGGAACAGTTTGACATTAAGAAATAAAAGTCTGAAGACAGATGGTATACTTTTGCATCCACATAAAATATCAGAAAGTGAGTTAAGGTTACCATCATATATACTCATAGCAAACTCAGGTGTTTGCCTAATACTCAGATTTTAACCTATTCATTCAGTAGTCTAACTTTTATGGCATCCAAAATCCCTGTAACTCGAGATGGCCTCATTCTTCTTTACAAAGGTCATGGACACTGCTTCTACTATGTCCATCTTTGTCAAAATATTAAAGAACTTCCTTGAAAATGCATACTGTGCAGCACTATTCCAATTTAAAATGTGCTAAGCTACAATACCCATATTTATGAATAATGTGGGGATGATTTACTCTCTAGTGCTAGAAGGGTTGCACAAAAGTGATCTGAACTAAATATAGCCTCAGTAGCTCTTTTGGGGGGGGAGGCAGGAGGAAAATGTTCATTTTAGTTGATAATGTAAGTTTGATTGGTAATAGCAAAACTTGCTTCATTCCTTGCATGCTTTCAAAATGTTACATAACTGCTTCTGATAAACTTTGGCTACCATAAAAGTTAGACTACAGTGGATGAATAGGAAAACCCTGAGCATCAGGCAAACACACACACAAGTCAAGTCAGTCTGCTCTTCCAGAAAATGCTTTCCAAATTAGGGTTGCCATACATCTGGATTTTTCCATACATATTCCCGGAATACTGCAGTCGGCAGCAGTGTCTGTGTGGAAATAGGGAAAATCCAGACGCATGGCAGCCTATGTTGGCAGTGCCGTTTTTGCATAAGAATAGCATTTTTTTCTTTTTGCATTTCGCCCAAAAAAGCTTAAAAACTTTTCTGTTTGAAATATGGCAACCCTATAAATGCTTTAAGTTTTAAAAATGATGACCAATGTAATGCTACTGAGGATTAGAGGAATTTGGAATAGGATGCAGGGCCATACTTTCTTTCCTTCCTCTTTCACACTCTAATTCTTACCACCTTCAACTAGCTGCTTTGTCTGTCTGCTGTTAAAACTAATAATATTACTAAGCTTCCATTTGGAAGCATGATTGGTAGCATCTCCAGAATGTGTGTGTTTTTTTTTTTTTTTAAAAACCAACTTAAACAATTCTTCCTTACAATTAAATCAATTGTAAGGAAATGCTTTCCATAGTTTGCAGAAAACTAGAGGTGGAAATAACAATCACAACATAATCAAATTCAGGAAAGTAAAAAAAAAATCATTTTGCTTCAGTCACCTCAAATCCTTAATTATACAAGCATTCTAGTTAAAATAATAATAATTAAAGACTGTTAACAAGATTCTAAACCACTATGATCGTCATTCAGCACAGAGGTTTAACGGATTATAATATTTCTGAAAGACTATTTTAAATAGTGTGAAAGAAACCAATGGTAGCTACCGGTAATACAACAGCATTCAAAATAATAAAGGCCCACACCACTTAAGAGTTATAAAAATGGGCCACATTAAGTACTGGTCTCCTGTACTCCCCCTCAGCTGCTCTTCCCTGCACAAGTGGACTGAAAGCTTTAATTTTTAAATAAACTAGAGTTTACAATTACATTCATACTCGGGAAACTCTTGTGTCTTTCAATGGTGGTTGGTTCAAACAAATGAGGATTAGAACCACTGTTTGATCCTGGATTGTTTACATTAAACACTGTTAGAATAAATAGTAGTTTCCCAAGTTTGGATGTAACTGGAAATGGTGGTTAGTTCAGAGTTTCACTGCTTTCAATCTCCTTCATGCATGCACTAAGGAGGAGAGGGTACTGTTTATTTGTGCAGTTTGTTCACAAAACACTAAAGCATAGCTTGTTATATCTGAACTGGGCCAAAGTTTGATCTAGGCAAATGAAAGAAAGGAAAATAAAACCATGGATTTGAATGAGCTGAAAAAAGGAGAAGGCGACTTAAAATGGATTTTGATGAATAAGCTAAAATGAACGAAAAATATCTCTTCCATGGCCACTAAGACCTGGTGACTAATGTCTCAGACCAGCGGTCAGTTTCATTTTCACAGGATGACAGGGATGAGGACTCTAAAACTGAAGGGGAAGGACATGCAAGAACAGCCCCAGAAGTGCTGCTATCAGATTAACCTGTGGAGCCACTGCCCACCCCCAAGAATGTGGTACTACTTGTCAAGGTGGCGGTCACTTTCCCGAGTCCTCCCTCCAAGCTGTTAATCAATCACACACAGGTCCCTAACGGGTTACCAGGCTTTATTTGCTTCTTCTCTGGCACCAGCTACACAACATCAAACAGCAAGTCTAAAACATGGCATGTTCTTTCTCTCCCCCGGCAGGGGCTGGGGGATGCTGGCAAATAGCCAGCCCATCACATGCTCCCACTTTGGGAGACAATTGTTACCACCTGCCTGAGGGGCCCCACCCAGCAGTACTTGCTCACAGGATCACTACTTCATGACACTACTGTCCTCTGACTCTGAGGATTCCACTGCGGAAGACTGAGGACCCCCCACTCTGTTGCAGTAGGCAATTACTAGAAAAGACTGGGTCCTATTAAGTCAAGCAGTATAGACAGTGTCTACAATTAGGTGGCACCTGCAGCTGCTGCTGCTTTATAAGGGCTCAGTTTCAGCTTGTTCTGTGCTGGAGCAACTTCAGAGCTCTGTGTTTTCCAGAGCCTTGCCTCCAGTTTGAACCCTGTGCTCCCTTGCACTCTGGTTATGCCTTGCTAAAGAACAGGAAAACCAACAGCACACTCCTAACTATACATTTATGCTATTTTTTGTGATTTTATACTGTGATCCTCACCTTGGATGAAGGGTGGTATATAATTTCTTCTTTTTTTAGTCTACTCAAAAGAGGTCCTATTGAATTCACTGGGGGGGTTACTCCTAGGTAAGTGGGGTAATGATTGCAGTCTAAGTGAAATTCTTGGCTGGAGATGCACTCACTGGAAGATAGGCTAGGCTGACAGTTAGCATTTGCTGAGCAGAGGTTAAATGGACCCAAAAACCAATGAAACCAACAACTTGAAGCACACAGCTCCCCCCAGCTAACCTTCACTTGTTAGAATGAAAACAGGTCCCACTTTCAACTCATTACCTGTATCTTCCTAAGCACACTTTCTGGAGTCTACAAAATACTGAAGAATAATTCTGCATGACACTGTAATCAGGTCACATAAAGATTTGGTTTAGTTTTTACTTTATAATTTATTATGTTCTAGTATGCAGCAGTACAGCTGTCTGTTAGAAAGATGAAGTGACTGAAGAGAAATGTTTTAAATATCCTGTTTAAAACCCCCTGTATATTGTTCGATAGGATTTTTACAGGGGTGTAATTTTTCAACAATGTTACATCTTAATGCTGACTTCCTGAAGAAGCTTTGACTACAATAGGCATGAATGTGTTTTCAAAGGATGATGGATAAATTGCTGGGTGGTAATATAATATATCTTAGGCAGCTGATGGGGCTTTTTTATGTTCTACGTGTCTTTTAGTTATACAGTTTTAACATAATTATGGTCTACAAAACCATCTTTTCCCTCTCCTAGAACCAGCAATATTTGTCTTGGTTATAGGATCAAGAAACTCCCAATCACATATCTTAAAATTAAAACAGGTCAATTCAAAAATTTCTACAGTGAATCATATGTATAAATTGTCTTAGCTTGTTGTTAGTCACCCATATACTGGGTTAGTTGCAAGCTGATGATATGCTGTTAAGGAGCAATGGTTTATTGGGATGGAGTGACAGTAACATTGGAACATTTCCAAACCTACTGTCTAATAAAACCCAGATTACTGAGATAAGGATAGATCAGACCAAAAGCCCATCTCATTCTTTTCTTATAGTGAGAAGCCAGATGCCTATGGGAAGCCCATATGCAGGTTATGAGCACAACACAGCTCTTCTGATTGTGTTTCCCAGCAACTTGTATTTGGAGACTTAAAACCTCTGATACCACCAACTTGACCAGAGTTATCTTCTGTGAAAGATCATAGCATAACAGATGAAAAACAACCCTTAATATGCTCAATGAATGTCTGATACACATTTCACTGTAAACAGAAATTCCAGTAAACCTTTTTCTCTTTCGTTCATGTTTAAGAGTATTAGTTCAAGAAAAAAGCCTAATGAGGACACAAAAGTGAAGGTGAATTTACATTTTATAACAGATATTCAACAAAACATTTCCCTCTCAACAGGGCAACCCTACAATTAGGCAGAGAGCTGTAGGAGCCTCAGGCCAGATGTGGGGGTGGAGGGAATGGGAATGAGAATGAGAATGAGATGTTGTAGGACAGAGCTGTGTCTGCTACGAAGTCTGCCCTACACTCCATGAGTCCTTAAGTGTAGTAGAGCACAGTGACCCATTGCCAGCGTTTAAGTATGATTCAGCTGCCAGTCTGATCATCTTCTGTATGTTGAATCTACTAGGGCACCATCTTGTCCTTTACCTCAAACAATGAAAGATCACAGCTAGGACCTGCCTCTCAAACTTTCTGGATGCGTCGCTGGGGTTGTTAGACCCAGACCTTGCCCTATTGTCCTCCTAGCTTCTAGTCTCAATCTCCACTGAGGTAAAGCTTCCCAGCTCTGATCCCCTATATTCTCTTCTTTCTCATTTTTCCTCCTTGTTCCCTTTTTCCAAGCCTTCACCTCTTGCTTCCTTACTCAGCCGCCTCCAGCCTTTTCTCTGCTTTGCTAATCTATCTACTGACTCATCTATGGCCTCTTTGAGACTTGTGTCTGCTGCACAGCTAGCTGCCATGTTATCTTTTAGCCAGAAGTACTCCCCAGTGTTGTCTGTGCTGCTGCCCCTACCTCTTTAAGGTAGGTTGTGGGGCCAACAGAAATCAATGAATATCCAAATCCTAAGGCTCAGGTGATAAAGGCTAGGAAGAACATCAAGTACAAAAGCTACTTTTCATAGTTTGTTACATAATACTATATTTTTAAAAGACTTTTAAAATAAGTCTTATTGTGGAATATTGATATAATGTGTTGATATTAAGTGTATTTGATATTTCCAACTTCTGGTAACTGAAGTTTTTATATATGTATTTATATATGGTTAGTTTCAGTTATTTCTAAAGCTAGGCCCCACAAATCAACACAACAATATCAAATGGCAAACTATTTCATAACACTGGCGCACACTACTCTGTGTGTGCCACCAACCCATGCTTTGTAAAAAATGGCGTTCAGGCTCCTGTTTGGTCAGTCACATTGGTACCTAGTATGAGAAGTACAAGCACTTCAAACTCAAGATGTGATATCATTTTACTTCTTTTCTTTGCCCCATTTTTCCAACACAATCTCCACCCCTAGTTTCTCTGAATCACTATAATAACTTAATTTAATCATGGTACAGGTAACGTATTCAGGAAGATTTTAGGTAATTAATAACGCTATACTCTCCTGACCCATACACTACTTTTTACTTGAAGGGAGTAGGCAAGGCATGCTTGGTATGGTAACACACAAGTCCTTTACTAACAGAGTTCTCATAGAGGGCATGGGAATGTCTGCCAGCTTTAGGATTACTTTTAGCACCATCTAGAAGATATTAAGCAATAATTACATGGAAGTATTTTTTTTCTTTACCTTTAGAATATCAGCAGGCTCCTCTTTATCTGAAGCAACAAATAAATTATGTCCACAGACTATTCCCTCTGAAAGGAAATGCTTGAACAACAGATTGGAATAAATACCGTATACATCTTCCTCTGTGAAAAAACAAAGCACAAACATTATTAGCATGACAAGACACATTTGGTGGTGTGGAAGAAACATAGATAGGGCAAAAGAGACCACAACTATGTACTGTCAGTGCCTCCCCCATTGGGCTTATACTGCTCCATATGTATTCACAGGACTGCAGGGGCCCCCAAAAGATACCCCAAGCGTATGGATAGATTCACTCTTAGAGAATCATGTGTCATAAGCCTTTCTTTTAGGCCAGTCTAGAAAAGGTACATCTCTGAAAATATGAGAGACTTGACAGCAGCAGCTCCACCACCACCACCACGCATAACCATTAGCAGGATGCCATTTTCACAACTTCCATTGCTATTAAAGAAGCTCTTTAGAAAATTATTAGAGATATGTAATTACTGTTTAACCAGTTGTGGCTTTTAGGAGCTAGGAAGGTGTGTTACTCCTGCTGCAATCCTCATTGGCTTCAGAAATTTCCAGAATTTGCTATGTTATTACAAAGAAAAATATTTGATTTGTTTATTTCTGTAGAGAAATAAATGTGAAATCTTAACCATCATAACAGTACTGAGCTCTTATCAACATCCTAAAGCATTTTGTTGAATAAACTATATATCTATGAATCATAGGATCTGCTATAAATATAATAGACCATCATGGAAAACCTAAATAAAAATACTCTGCTGTGTTGCTTCAAGGAGTATGGGATCATGTAGAAGCCTTCCAACACTGGTAAAAGGTGACACCATGTACTCTTGCTCTCATGCTGACAGCTGACCTATCATCACCTTTAGACCTCAACATTCTAAATTCTGAAGCAGTGGCTTCTCTAAACATTGCCATTTGTATCAATTCAGATTGTTAGAAATTTCTTCATCTACAAAGAGAAAGAATCCTTCTGCATCTTTAAAGGTGCATGGGGACTTCAACTTTAAGAATTCAACTGTAAGAGATATTAAATATTAAAATCTGACATAAGGGGATCTGAACCAACATTTATATTTTGGTGCTTTGCTTAGGGTTCAGACATGTAGGCTGCAGGCAACTTTAGGCTACTTTAGAAGTAAGAGAAATGGACTAGATACCAGCTGTGACCTGAAGTACCGCCATAGTAACGGATGTTCCACTTTAGCCAAATTTTACCAGTACAATAAAACTTTTGGATGTGGTAATAAATTAAATGGATTTTAGAAGACCTGATTTTACTGAAATTATTACAATGATATTTGATGATTACTCACATGTCTTAATTTTGTTTTTGTTTAGAGTTCTTACTTCTAGACTGCAGTAAGGATTTTAAACTTTATCTTTAAAAAAGACGAACCTATTGTAATTTTTCAAAATACAGAGTATATTGTTGGCATTATGTAGCCACAAAAAATAAGTCAAGTGTTTAGTTTAATTAAGGAACTTGTATAGTACAGGGGCAGAGAACCTCAGACACACCATCTCCACCTGACCCGTGGGGCTCTGCTCAGGTAACACCCCTCCCCAGGGCAGCCTCTTCTGGCCCTGCTTACTTATTTTTCCTGGCATGCATGTCTCCTGAATGATGATAATGTATGTTGCTTGCCTGGATGGAGGTATGTGTGTCTGCATGGCTGGAATGTAGCCTATTATACAACAGCAAAAATCACCCACATTTGCCTAGAGCTATGCCACCACTGGCATGCAGCCCCCAGAAAGTTGCCCATGAGGGAATATGGTCTTTCAGCTAAAAAAAAAAAAAAATCCCAACCCCCAGTTTAGAAGTAAGTCCCATTAAGTTCTATAGGCCTTACTCCCAGGTAGGTGTGTACAGGATTGAAGCTTTAAACTGCTGACGTGACCAGTGTCCCTTAGGCTTCATTTCCCCACTCCTAGAAAAAAACAGGAACAAATGAAGAACCCCATTGGAAAAGACTAAGATTCCATCTAGTCCAGCATCCCATTTCCAATAGTGGCCGTGTAGATGGTTCTGAGGACATACAAAGGATGAGGGCCATAGCCCTCTTTCATTGTTTGTTCCCAAGCAACTGGTATTCAGAGGCATGTTGTCTCTGAACATGAAGGTTCCCTTCAACTACCATGAGTATTAACAATGATATTTATTGTTGTTATGAATAATAATAATACTGTGATTTATTACCTACTCTTCACCATAAGATCCCAAGGTAGTTTATACTAATTTAAAATACAACATAGAATCATAGAACTGCAGAGTTGGAAGGGACCCCAAGGATCATCTAGTTCAACCCCCTGCAATGCAGGAATCTCAACATATGGTCCCCAATCCAATTTAAAACCATACTGGGCCCTGCCTAGCTTTGTAAATGTGCTAGCAGTTTTATTGCTGCACTACTAGCATTAAAAACAGTTTAAAACAAATTAGCATGCAACAAAATCTGTAAGATGAATGTGCCAGACGTACCTAAGTTGTGGGGAGGGAATTCCACAACTTAGAGGCTGTCACAGAGAATGTCCTCATCTAGGTCATTACTATTTTTATTAATTAATTTATTGCGTTTATATCCTACTTTCTTTCCTAAGAGTTCGAGTTGTCATACTGATTCTCTTCCTTCTCAATTAATCCCCAGAACAACCCTGGAAGGTAGGTGAGACTAAGAACAGTGGCTGGCCCGGGGTCACCTAGTGAGCTTCATGGCTGATTGGGGATTTGAAACCTGGTCTCTCCCAGGTCCTAGTCTAATACTTTAACCACTACACCACGCTGGCTGGCTACCAAAACCTGAGAGGGTAGTGAAACTACCACGAGGGTCCTCTCTGTTGATCTTAACACCAGACCCAAGAGGTTCTATAGAAAAAGAAGCAATCACTTAGGGCTTTAAACACTAAAGTGAACACTTTGAATAGGGCCCAGAAACAAACTGGCCATGCACCTGTTTTAAAATGAAACCCCAGCTAGAAATCTGGGGCAACTCCATGCACATTGCAATAATCCAATCTGGAAGCTACCAGAGCATGGAGTGCAGTAATCCGTTGTTTCTGTCTAAAAGGAGTTGTAGCTGGTAAACTAGCCGTAGGTGCGAAAAGGCACTCGTAACCACTGCGGCCACCTGAGCCTCCACTGAGCACATACAAGCTATGAAACTGTTCCTTCCAGAGGAATCTAAGAACATGCAGTCTCCTCACCTCTAGGACTTGAGAACTTGGATACAAAACATATCTGTATTTTCAGGATCCAGCTTTAATTCATTGGCCTTTATCCAGCCCATCGTGGCCTCCAAGCACTCATCTTATACCTCAACCACCAATCCTGATTTATATAGATCAAAGAGAAAGAGCTGAATATATTATGCACTCCAGTTCTCCTGAATCAGCTTCATATAAATGTCATCAACCATAGTGACCAAAGCAGTTTCAGGGCCATGACTGGGTCTGAAGCCAGTCTGGAATGGATCCAGATAATTAATTTCCTCCAAGCATGCCTGGAGCTGGACCACCACACCCTCTCTTGCCCCAAAAGCTGATGTTCACCACTGGACAATAGCTGTTGAACAGTTCTTGATCCAAGGAGGGGACACACCACCATCTCCTTGTAGGTGGACAGGACCACCTGCTCCAGAGCAGCATTGATCACTCCCTGGATCCACCCCCTACAGTTAGCTCTAAGAAATGTGCAGATGGTTGGCCACACTTCCTCAAGCTGCCTGCCCACATCCTCAGGACACAACAATTGAAACTAATCCAGCACAGATGGAACAGACAGGTGTTAAGAAACCTGCCCATTAATTTTGTGTATAATTAAATCCCCATTCAACCAGTAATCCCACTGGGTGATCTTGGGTCAGTCATGATCTATTGGCCTAAGATACCTCACAGGGTTGTTGTGCTGTACACTGTCCTGAGCTTCAAGGAAAGGCTGAATAAGAATGCACTAAATAAATAATCAGTGTTTGTTGTAGAAAAAAAAATCTGATTCCAGCATTTCAACATGAAATGATACTCTGATTAGTAATGGGACATGGCTGCATTTTTTTTATTAGTTAACATAGAGCTATTTGCTTCTATTAGCTCAATAATTTTGATACTCAAAATAATAATGATCATCAATAACAATTAGTTGAAAGAAAAGTATTTCAGCTGAGGTTTATATAAACACAGTGCAATTGGTCTCAAACAATACTGAAGCAATAACATTTGCTATGTTACTAAATGACCCAGGCTGCATTTCATAGCTCACATTTGTAATGTTAGGTTTTCAAGTTTTCCAAAAGAACAAGGAGCTGTAAGAAAATAAGTGTTTTGGTTCCTCTAATGCTAAACCTTCAGTGAGAGTAAACAGTGAGCAACCTAAATACAGAACACCTCACTGTTTGCTACAGTGCTCAAAGGATTTAATGTGTTTCAGAAAACCTTCACAAACAATGTATCTTGGATGGTTAGAGTCAATGCTTCTCTAAGAATCCTTCAGTTATTCAATTTGTCACATAGAGAATAGCTTTTTTTATTGATTCATTTCTAGGTCACTAAACTTTTGTTTATTCAAAAGATCTAAAGTGCACTCATATGGGGCTATTCTGATAGCAGCCATTGTTCCCAGCTTCAGTACTTATGTTACTATTCAAAGCCTACACAGCCTGGACCGTTCCTCCCCCTCCCGCCCCGCCCTGCTTCATCCCATTGTTTGCTACAGGTATTTTGACACCACAGAAATTAGCTCCTGCATTTTCCTACCATACAATATAAGTAACAATCAGAAAGTGAAGCATGTTCTTATTTATACAATATATCCTCGTGAAAAAGCAAGTCGAATGGGAACACAAAATCAGAAAGCTGATACATTTTTTGAGCAAAAAGTTCTAGATCCACAAATCCATTAAAGCTGGGGTAGACAATGTGGCATCCTCCAGATGTTGTTAGTCTCCAACTCCCATCAACCCCAGGAAGCAGGACCACGGTCAAGTATGACGGCAACTGAAGCCCTACCTACAACATGGGCAGGGGCACCATGTCAGTTACTCCTGCAACCCATGATACTTGCCATATAGCTCCACCTTCTAGTGGTTTTGATTAGGACTTAATACCCAGCACATGTACACCCAGTGGCAACTTCTCATTAAGAGGGTAAAGGAACCAGTCTCCCGAAGTCAATGCTCATGTTCTGGCTGCACGTTAGCACTTCTAATACTTGCCATAGATCTGTCTGGCTGAGAATAAAATTCCATGCTACAGATTTGTCCCTTCATATTTTTAAAAACTGGTTTTCATGTGAATTGTCCCTCTACCACATAACAGGAAGCTCCAAGGGCATGGGGCATTTTAAAACGGAACCAACAGAACTGATTTTAAGTATCTTTTTAGACAAATACACATTCCTTTCTATTTCAGCTATTTATACACCGCTTAAGCATAAAGGCAAAGGTAAAGGTAAAGGCACCCCTGACCATTAGGTCCAGTCGTGACCGACTCTGGGGTTGCGCGCTCATCTTGCATTATTGGCCGAGGGAGCTGGCATACAGCTTCCAGGTCATGTGGCCAGCATGACAAAGCCGCTTCTGGTGAACCAGAGCAGCACACAGAAACGCCGTTTACCTTCCCGCTGCAGCGGTACCTATTTATCTACTTGCACTTTGACGTGCTTTCGAACTGCTACGTTGGCAGGAGCAGGGACCAGGCAACGGGAGCTCACCCCGTCGCGGGGATTCAAACCGCCGACTTTCTGATCGGCAAGCCCTAGGCTCTGTGGTTTAACCCACAGCGCCACCCGCTTAAGCATAGTACCTAGAAATTATAAAAATTCTATAGTAGATAAATTCAGTTAACATTACTCATAAAAACAGGAAACTTTCTGAAAATGACAACTGAAATAGAAAGAACCTCATCAAGCACCTGAGGTTCTACAGAATTAGGCCTGTAATACTGAATGCACACCCCACAGCCATGTAGCTGAGTCACAGGGAACCAATAACAGAGGATTTCGGTGGTTGGGCAGGGTTACAAGGAGTCAGGCAGTCCTAAGGGTATCCTGGACCCCAGTTGTTAATGGCATTGTAAAAGAATACAAGAACCCAGAACTTGACCTGGTAACATGGACAGCCAGTGCAAGCTTTTAAGCCTGTCCCCACCAACAGTCTAACCACAGCCTTTCACAGCAGCTGGAGCTTTTAGACCAGGCCCAAGGGTAGGCCCACATTGCAAAAACCAAGAGCAGATTGCAATAACCAAGTTTTGAGGTTACCAGTACAATAATCACTATGGTCAAGAATGGCCATTGTTGGCATTAAAGGTAAAGGGACCCCTGACCGTTGGGTCCAGTCGCAGATGACTCTGGGGTTGCGGTGCTCATCTCGCTTTATTGGCCGAGAGAGCCGGTGTACAGCTTCCGGGTCATGTGGCCAGCATAACTAAGCCGTAAAAGGCAGGCCTGGCCACTGTGGCTACCAGAGACTTGAGTAACATCCAGGATCACCCCACAAACTACAAACCTGTTATTTCAGAATGGGTGCAATCCAGTTCCAAATATGCAACTGGCTCAATGTATTATTATTATGGAGGTTCTTAATCTATTTAGAAGCTATATTGGAAGCTGAAAAAAATAAGGAGACTAAACTAAACTGGCTATAATTGGTGCAGGAGCAGGAAAAGCAAGTCACTGTTAGTCTGTTGTATCTACTCACAGTTTAAGTAAATTATGTGAGAATTAAGTACAGGATCTCCAATAAATCTATTTTAATTTAGATGCCTCTTTTCAGAGCATGTCTTTATAAACAGATAATACTGAATTACACACAATACAGAACAACAAATGTGACTACTTAAAAGTTTTAAAATTATCGGTACTATCATTAGAATCCCCTAAACATAACAAGCTTTGAAAGCTATGGGAGAGGAGAATTGAATGCAGTATATCTGCAAATATGACAGTCTGCAGTGCAGATAGTCTAGACAGGTTGCCCTAGAGCTGCTGAGAATCTGTCACAACCCATCATTATTAATTTATTAAATCATCAGCACCCACAGTACTATAGTCTAATAGTATGACCTAAGGTGAGCATTTCCTAAGTTATAGAACATCTTACCTAAAGTGCTGTAGGTAACGTGATAAGACTATTTTAATCATTCCCACCATCTAAAATTCCATCTAAAATATTTTGCTAATGTCCATAGTAGTTATTAAGCTCAGGGGAGGTTAGTCTGTGTCACTTGTATTTAATTAGCACATGCCAATACAAAGTTAGCAAACATATATGTTACAATACTTGGCACACTGCCATTTAGCAGGAAGGTAAATTTTGACAAGTTATATTTTGTATAATTATATTTAGCAAATCACTGTTTTGTACTTTCTAGAGATTACCTTTTTCAACTTTCAAATAGGTGATAAAGTCAATTATGTTGACAAGTGACGAGTACCCTTAATAGGCAGGTTAGATTGCATACCTAAAACAAAAAATATGGTAGCTAATTAAAATAGCTGAAATTGCTCCAAGGCTTAGACTGAACAAGAATGGTCCTGCCTTTAGTCAAGTTAGTTTTAGCTTTATAAAAACTTGGCCTCAGCTACTAAACAAAACCCTTTTGTAACCTAACTTTTTAAAATGTTGACCTCCCAATTAAAAGACACACAAAAATTTACTTAAATTAGTTATGCAAGGTTTTCCTACTGGAATGCAGTTTCAATTTAGGAAATTTGCATATTCAATAAAATACATAATAATTTTGAAATAAATTATAAAACTATATGGTTATTTAGGCTGCCAAAGTATCTGTAGGTAAAACATGATAAAAACAAATACTGGCAGCTGTCTATTAATACAGTAAAAATGAAGTTTTACTTTCAGCTCTGTGATAATGCTGTCACAGAGTCTGGAAAAAGTGAAACTCAAGTAACAATTTAAAATCAAAGCATCTTTGTTTTATCAAAAAACAAAGGCAGCAGAAAAAAAGTACACAATTTTCCTATTGTTTGTAATCTGTGGCCTAGCAAGGATTGCCTCCTGAACATGCCCTTCTTTTATCAAATACTAGTAGGGTGGGGAAAACATACGAAGAGATTCTAGGCAATTATTTTTCAACTCTGAAATGGTCAGTCCAAATGTTTCTGAAGCAACACAAGGTTGTAGGCCTTTTAATATAATTAAGCATGGGTTATTTCACTTATATGTTTTATATTATACTTAAGAAGTTATATACATTTTAGCATATTTTTATTCTAATTGCTGCCATATCAACCTACTGGTATGAAATTGATTAAAAGACAAATTCTGTTCTAGAAACTAGTAGAATGCTCTTTCAGATCTGGAACTTGGCTTCAGTCTTCACCCACAACCTAGGACTCACTTATGTAGCACAATCCCCCAGAGGTTAATTCAACATAAATCTCACTGTACTCAGCGGAGAGCATTTCAAGGTAAGCATGCCAAGTATTGCAGCCTTATTTTTCTACCATGTTTTACAAGTGTGTGTATTTCCTAACTCTTCTCTCCTTCTCTTTCTGGCTTAATTACAATGTCACATTTCCAATCAACTCCCAACCCCACATTCTCTTACATGCCCAGTTTAATACAAGATTTCCTGGTTTGTTGAATTAATTTGCTGTGACATCCTAACCAGGAAACTGTGGTCTGAGTGCTCCATGCAAAACAGGGTTTCACATTCCCAATATAACAAACCATTGCTTTTTGGACCCAGGATATTACATATGAGCTAGATTTCTGGGTTTTTCTCCTCTAGAAAAAAACCCCTAGCCGGGGGTGGGGTGGGGGGCTGACAACAATGCTGTGAGCCACCTTAGGCCAGAACCCAACTAACCAGCTAAATAAAAAATGGCATTCAGGTAGTATTTCAAATAATATTTAACAGGATTTGAAGCCATTCTGTTATGCAATCTTCAGAAAACCTTAACAATAGAAACAGACATTTAATAATCTTGAATTTACTATTAGTTTCCTAAATTAGGCAGGATAATATACACCAAATAATGAAGATGAGCATTTGATTTTCTAAGGGATTTAATACTGAAGTGATGCAATCTATTCTTGAGACTGTTAAAAAAGAACCTAACCTTTTTACAACACAGAGTATAATACTGAAATATCCTCCTTGGAGGCTTAACTTTGACAGCTTCAATCTCATGATACAGAAAGCTTGTCTAGACTGATCTCATGACAATATGTTACTGTTGTCTGTATAATGACAGGCCATTCAACTAGAATACCAACTATACTTGCTTTAAAACCAACATCCAAGATATATATTCTACACATAATAAGTAAGAAAAATAGTCCATATAATTCAAAAATTAAAGTCTTAGGAACTGAAGTACCGTCACTTCCATGTTTTCAATTACCATCCCCACACAAGCTTAAATGATCCAAGTTGATTAGCAATTTCAGTGAAGAATTCTGGTTATCTACGAACACATATGCACTTTTTCATGATCCAATCACTATACAGTAACCATCTCCTGCATTAAGTCTAACACGACCACAACTGTACATCTCACAATTTTATCTAATCCCTACATTGACCAGTATTTATTCTCAGAGATGACCTACTGAAATCAAAGGATTGAAATTGCTGAAGCAATTAAAACTGTTCTGAGCAGTGTTTTTTCCAGGGGGGGGGGATGCAGGGGGACACATACCCCTAAACATTTTGTGAATCTTTGTACTTTTGTCCATTTACTGTATTTATTTTTCCCGATTTGAACTATAAAATGGTGATTTTCTTGAGTCAAAATGAGAGTACCTCTAAACATTTTTTAAAGAAAAAAAGCACTGGTTCTGAGTATTGGTGGATATTTCCCCTTGTTTTTATTATCATATTAGAGATATTAAAGTAACTTTTGAGAAGCTTTATTGTTTTTACCTTACCTGCATTTTTCCAGCTTTCCTTTCTGATCATATAGGATGAGTTGATCAATATAATGAACAACTGCTTAACACAGTGGTTGCCAACCTCCTTATGCCCATAGGCATGTTTGGATTTTTGCATGAGTGCCATGGCCATCACCCCTCTGGTCATCCTTCTCCCCCCTGCACCAGTTTCAATCGGGTGCAATCTGGGTAAAAATCAGATCCAGTACAATTAATCTGAAAGGAAAGGGTCCTTCCTTGAACTTCTTCCTCCAGCTCTCAAGAGAGAAGTCAACCATCCTCACCATTCCATGATCAAGGGGGCTGGAGCAGGCGCATAGAGTCCACAGGCCCCAGGGGAAGACCTCAGGGGTGCCACTGTGCTCGCAGGTGCCATGTTGGTAACTCCTGCTTTAACACAATCCTGTGATAACCACGTTTTATGTGAAAAAATGTTACTTTTACTTTAATAGGAAGTGTGTGCTCATCCTTACTCGGAATATCATTTATTCCTTCCAATGCGCTCTCTCTCTCTCTCTCTCTCTCTCTCTCTCTCTCTCTCTCTCTGTGTGTGTGTGTGTGTGTGTGTGTGTTTGTCCTTTTCTCCCTGAATTCTATATTTTTAAGGGTTTAAAATCTACCATCAGTTCTTCACATAAAAAAACCTGTGATGGGAGACACTTGGCATCATTGTGCTGGAAATGGGAACTGTGCTTCACAATAACTATGGGTTGTATTCAATGTAGCGCTAAGGCTCTATCACTACAAGAATTTTCTTTGCATGGTGGAACCTTCCCTCCCTCTTCCACTGCGCTAGCACGTATCCTTACCATGGCTTCTGCTAGCACAACTATTTAGTTGAATATGACCCTATGATTAGTTTAAAACCTGCTAGCTCCAGAAACCATGTTTTGAAACTGTTTCATTTTGAAATTAACTGACGATAATTAGTTATTCTCAGTTCAGGCACAATGACAAATCATGTTTAAGGGGGAATGAAGTATTCTTTTGGCCATGTGGGAAGAGGGAAGTATGAGGGTTCCAGCTTGTGCACATTGTAGTAAATCAATGTTTTACATGACATGAGACCATGGCCACGGTGAAAGAAATTAATGTTTTCTTTACAACAAGTCCTGCATTATCTTTAAGAAGGAACTCCTTAGAAAAACCATTCTTACATTTCCCCTAAAACACTTGATAAAAATAAAAAGATAATGCCATGACCATATAATTGCTAGTAAGTAAAATATATTAGAAAATTTCATACTAACCAATAAGAAGAAGGGTTCCAACTGCCAAACCTCCACCTAGGAACAAATTAATTTAAGAAATTAGAATGCATAATAATGTTTCCAACAATTAGTAGTATCAAGGAAAGGTGATACAGGAAGTTAAAAATGTAACATGAAAAACATTTTAATTACCTTTATAATACGTCTTACAATTCACTATTAAATAATTATATATTGCATATAATTATATATCATGCACTACAATTACTTTCACAATATGGTGAAAAGATCCTGCATAGCTCTACATAACTAAACGCAAGTACTTTAATAGTGTTGTCACAAGCCAACATTCCTTTGTTTTAGTAAGACTATAAAGTAATCCTTCTCATTAGAGCAAGTGTTTGAAAAACCTGGTATAGTTAATTTAGTAAGTTGCATTTATCATGAGCCAAAACTATCTAGCTGCAGGAACTGACTCAGCTGCGTATAGGATACTGATGAAGGCTACCGTCCTGTACACATTTATCTGGAATCATTCCCACTGAATTCATTAGAATTTACTTTTGTTTAGTTATCTTACAAAAGTGCAAGGGTGATAGCCTCCACCTTGCAACCCACATCCCACCTGCACCAGTGCCGAGAACAGCAAAGCAAAGCTAAACCCATACAACTACATCAATGCAGCACATCTGCACGAAGAGGTCAGATAGAGCCTAAATGGACATATAATGAGTTTACACCATTGCACAGATGCAACCAGGAATACGGTGGTACCCATCTCAGATTGCATAGGATCAGCTGAATCAACCCCTTTGATGAGTGGGCATCTTTATCATCATCAGCCAGCTCCTAAATCTTTCTGCTCTCCCTTCATCTGGAGAAAAGAGCCTGCGACTTGGACTATAACATGAGGAGATGGATACCAGAAGACACTTCCATAAACACCTATCTATATTATACCTTTTTCTGGATTTTTGGTAAACTGAAATATTGACTAAAAGACTGATATGTAATATTTTTGTACTTCAGTGGTTCTTAATGCATTTTAGTATATTGTCTTAAGTTATACAATGTTGCACAATACCTTGGTAACTTTTGGTTTAAAGGTGGTTTATAAATTATTTTAATTTTTAAAAAACTCGCAAGTATAAATAATTTGACAGACATCAACTTAAGTGAATGTTATTTTTTTCCTAACCAAACCAAGTGCTATTCCAAGGGTGAAATGTTTCCTCTAAGGCTAAGCCAACCACGTCACTTGGCAGAGGAGAAGAGGCAATTTCTATTGTTTCACCCAGTCCTGTGCAGAGCTTGTCTGAGGCCCGGGGAGGGAATCTTGTTAGAATAAAGTTATAAACTCAAACAGGGCCTCCTGACCAGCTTAGTCCTCTGAAGTCTGAAGGCTGCCCTGCTCTGCATAGGCCTGGTTCCACCCTCTCTGTCAGCACTGTTTCCAGAGGTGACTGGAAACTTGAGACAACAATTTTCCTGACAACAGAGGTGTACCATATTGAGTGATCTTTGAATTAAAATTTGATTTTCAATAACCTATAAACAGACATCCAAGTTTATGTGATGTGACATGCATAATATCACACACCTATGTATTTGTCATCTTCCCAGGGTAGCACTCTGGGTACAACCAATTCTCATTAGAGAAAGCACAGGAGATGAAGGTGGGTCCAAGTCAGGCTAGTTTAACAGATTTTCTGAATACCTGTTTCTCCTTTCTCAATTTTATTCAACCATGTGTCACATTCCAAATTAATGGCCTATGGATTATTTGTAATAATTTAGCTGCATGTACCTTTTGTTTATAGTTATTGTACTCTCTCTTATTATCATGTTTGGATAAGAAGGGTGGGTATGGTATTTTACTCTTTCAAGTATGCTATTTCATGTTTTACTGAAAATCTTTTAATCTTAAAAATAGTGCAGACCTTACTACAGAACTAATACTACTCTAGACTGAATGGTTGTGGGTTCCAAATAAATGCTATGTTGCCGAAAGTAAACAGAGCTGTTTTCAGTCACCAGCAACAGAGGTCTGTTTAAGATGCTAAAAAAAACCAACAGAACCCAACCAGCAATATCTCCAGAGTAAGTGAAGCCAACGTACAAAAATAATGAAATACAAAAGAAACATTCTGTGGGTACATCTAGCTGAGGTATTCTGGTGGCAGTGGTTGTCATCTTAGTATCAAAAGACAAAACACACCAAGTACATAAAATATATTTAATTAGAAGACCTAAGTTGGTGTAGAAATAGGTAAACTTTCAACCAAATGTTTTTACAAGAGGCAAAAGCAAAACTATGAAGAATTAGGATATGATCCAACTGGTGTACTGCACATACAAACCAAGTGGCCTTAAGCATCATTTTATACCTGAACCATCGTGTTTTATTTATAACTTGCACACAGTGCACAACTCCTTTAGAAGTTTCAACGTGACTACCATGAGGTGTCAGAAGTTTCCCAAGCAGACACATCAGGTCCACACCAACTTTATAGCAGCTTTAAAACAACTCCATTATGTTTATTTTGCAGAAACTACCCACTTGGGCACTTTGGGTATGAAGCAGGGTGCACAGTTTAAAAACGAACGAGTAAAAGCACTA
Organism: Darevskia mixta; assembly: GCA_034641385.1. Lineage (NCBI taxonomy): Eukaryota > Metazoa > Chordata > Lepidosauria > Squamata > Lacertidae > Darevskia > Darevskia mixta. Next base: position 13,522,477 of record JAWWNH010000066.1, read on the forward strand.
ATTGCTCCCACACAGTTATTTTTACATACATGCCCAGTCTCTAACATAAGGCACATTTAACTCAGTATTCAAGAAGTTTTACAGCAGTATAAGTAAAATGGGCTGAGGGTGGTCTGCAGGGTGAAACTGGTGCATGCTGCAGTTATTACATAGCTATGCTGATTACTGCTGGGTTCCACTCAATCAATTCGTATCTTGCTACTATGTGCCCCGGAGCGTTACATTTTCGAGTTTCTTTTAAATCCGATATTGAGCAAACCTACACAGAGCCTCTACACAGAAACTGCTGCGTGAGGCTGCTTTGTATTCATGGATGCTTTGATGCGAGAAGGCACTCGTAGGCAACGCCATTCTGATGGCATGGCATCAGCGAGCGAGCAAGGGAAAACACGCGGAAGGAGGACAGCCAGCCAGTGGCTACCTAGATGACGGCACGTCTCTTAAAAAAAGCCATGCCTGCTCTGCCGGGACTGACTCCACTTCCCATCCTCAAGGCTCCGCGCGCATTTCAAGAATCCATGCTCTCCTCGAGCATCCTCAAGTTTCCTTGGGCGGAATACTAGCCTGATGGGGCAATGGAGAGTAAGTACCACGGGGCTCGGTGGGAACGCGGGGGTCGAACCCACAGCCCTGTTCCAGTACGAGGCGGCCGGATCCGTCCCGCTCACCACCCCCTCCTCCCCTCCTCTCGCAGCCTCCCTGCTTTCCTCCGCGCACATTGAGCCCGGCAGCGGTTCAGTTAGGAGGGAAGCAGCTTTGGGGCTTGGAGGGGCTGCCCGCGTTGCTACTGAGGGGAGCCAGGCAGCCCCCCCAGTGCCTCGCCTCGCCTGCCCTCCGAGGCCACCTCAGCCCGCCTGACTACCGCGAAACCCGCACGGCGAGGTGGCGGGACGTGTCAGGAGACTCTGCGCAGCGCTGCCGGCACCAACCTAGCACATAGTCCAGAGAGGGGACCCCGCTGGAAAGCAGCAGCTGCCCGTGCCGGACCGAGGGCCGGGTGCCCGGCAGAACGGCCAAGCGGCCGCCTCCTCCTCCTCCTCCATCCGGCCCTTTCCTTTGGAAACTCGTCGTAGCCCTGGCACTCTGCTGCTGGTGGGCCGGCCCGCCGGTCGCCAAGGCCGCCATCTTAGCTTCTGCGCCGTTGACAGGGAAGAGGCGACCGGCGCGGAAGAGCTGCGGCGGCGGGGGGGACGGACTGACGCGCGGCGAGCCAATGGGGAGGCCTGTTGTTGGCAGGCGCAGTGGCGTCGGCTGGGGGTAGGCGAGGAGGGCTCTCGGTCACCGCGGCTTCTGGCCCAGGCAGGTGAGTCAAGGGCAGGAAGAGGCAGCTCGCGAGCCTGTCCGCAAGAGGTGTCGTTCGTAGCGCTCCGTGAGGGAGGGGAGAGTCAGTTGGGCCTTTCCAGGCAATGGGACGCTTCCGAGGAAGCTATTTTAATAATAATAATAAATTTGGAAACGAGATATACTGTACTTCCCTCTTCCTGCTTAGGTGCAGGAAGCGGTGTGACCCGGGGGAGTGAGATAAAAAAATATTTGTTACTACCTGTAACCTGTGACGGACTGGCCGGAGCCCCCTCACCTCATTCCACCCACCTGGCTCGTTATGAGAATTTAACTTTCTAAAGTGTTGGTGTTCTGTGCATACTTACCCGAAAGTAACGCCCTCCCCTCTTCAAGGCACCCTGGGGTTGACAGGAGAGTAAACATGCATTGGACCGTGCAGCAGTGAAGTCGTTTGTTCGAATTGTTTTCCGTGTGTGTTAGTTTACCAGCTAATGCTCGTGAGGCCAATTGGGAAGGTGGGTGGGTGGCGAATTAAGATTGTAATTCGGTGCAAGAGGTTTCTGAGGATTTCATTGTACATGACTCAGACGTTTCTGGCTACATGCGGAAAAGCCACGTTAGCTCTCCAGGATTAATGCAGAGTAGCACTCTTAATCACTTGCTTGACCTTGACAAGACCCATTGGAACTTGTACATGGATACCAATTTAAATCGCTTTATATGGCACTGAAATCTTGTGTATACCTTTCTGTCGTGCATATTGGGTTCCCACTTCATATTTACCCCACTGCAGGCCATGGAGAGGGAAGGGTGGCAAAGGGTGGGATCCTGGTCCACGGGATGGGTCAGTAGACCATTACAACTTGCCTTGCAGAGCAATTTGAAGCATCTTCCATTTTCATTTTAACGTATGCATTGCCTCTGAACTCTTGAACCTGGACTTGCCTTCAGCCATATATATCTTCTGTCGATATCAGTGCACTAGTGAAAGTGCACAGGGACGGACAAGTATAGAGAGCTGGCAAAATGTTGAAAAACGTTTCATCCACAGATATGACTACTGTACTTCAGAAGTCAAAGCAAAAAAAAAAAAAAATTCCTTCCAGTAGCACCTTAGAGACCAACTAACTTTGTTCTTGGTATGAGCTTTCGTGTGCATGCACACTTCTTCAGATACACTGAAACAGAAGTCACCAGACCCTTATATATAGTGAGAGGGTGGGGAGGGAAGATTATTGGGTCTTTTCTCTCATCACCAGATTCTTTAGGAATACTTGTGTTAATGTCATCTGGACCCAAAGATTGGTTTGTTTTTTGTTTTTTATTCTATCTAGGCCAATAAGAACTTTGTCTCTTGCCATCACTATTTGTCTGTTGGGGTCTGCCCAACACCTTCCACACTGAAGTCAATGCAAAGAATCCCTTCAGCTTCAGTCTCCTTTTTCTCCTTTAGTATACCCTAGATGTACTAAATGTATTTTAAAATTTTGTTGTTGTTGGCCTTAATGTTTCAATAACACACTGTGCTGTGCAAATTTTTGCATCCTTTAGTATCTGCTTGCATTTCTTTTGCCAGAGTTCAGGTTCCTTTTTATTCTCATTTGGAAAAGACTTCCGTTTCCTGACCTAAGCCTTATTGCCTCTATTATCTCCCGTGACTCTGCTCATTAACCATGCTGGCATCCTCTTAGCTTTGGTGAGACCTTTCCTGATCTGTGGTGTACATTCTATCTGAGTTATAAATAATTTTTAAAAACCATAAGCATCTATCTGCTAATGGGTATACTATGGGCCAATACATTCCAAAGTCAGGTTGCAACTAGATGCAAGCAAGGTCATTTTAGGGGGTGAAACTTATTTTTTTGCAAATTTCTTTAGTGAGGGCCTTAAAATATGTTATTGGGTGTGAGGAATTAAAATCTGCTATTATTTTTTGATTGGACAAGATTTAGCTTGGTTAGTCTGCATTTAATGAAGAAGCACATAAACTTCTTTTGGAATTTTAGTTTTACCTTTTAGGTAATGCTAAATGATAATGATAATAATATTAATATTAAATATAACTGCAAATACTTGGTAACCATTTTTTTAAACAATTTCTATGCAATTTTACACACATTTTACTTACCAAGCAAAGCGAAATTATATTAATTTAACCAAAATATCTTTTGAGCTCCCAAGTCATGTTACAACTTTTTAGCACCTCTAATTTTTGAAATTTGAAAGTTACAAAATTCAACACACCCTAAGGCTATAAGGTACTTTTTAGCATGATGAGACATTTTGTTTCTTTTTTCATATGCTGTAAATATTAAAATCCGTATTTGAATTTATAAAATTCTATAATTCTTATTATTACAAAGCTATACTAATTTGAATACTTTCATCATTGTTTCCCATATTGAAGGAGAGAAGCAGATGATTTAGTGGAGGGGGTAACACCTGCACTGTCATCAGTTACATTGCTATTTTAAATAATCTTCTTAACGGCACCTGTCCTTTATACACAAAACCCTCTTTTCTCATCAGTTCTAGAATGTAATAGTATTGGATTTTGTTGATTAAAGTTTTATAGTCACTAAATCAGATTAACTGTTGAGTCATCTGACAAGGAAAGCTACCAGACATGTAGTACAGCTCCCTGAAGTGTCTGTGCTGTGAGCTCAAGCTTCTTGAGATGTTCTTAGGTATTTCAATAGAATGGGTCAGAGACTACAGGTGCAAATATGGTGGCTTCATTTTCTTAATCCTTTTACAAACAAAGAGGGGATAAGCTTGAGAAATCTAGTACCTTCAGTCCAGAAGCCAACATTTTGAAAACACATTGCACCCAGGAAGTTCCATAACATGCCACCCAATCATATGCATTTTGGAATTTCTTCCCCAAATGCCTGTGTGATGCCACTTCTCTTCAAGCATCTCTACAAAATCCACCTTTTCTGTTAAGCCTTTGATGTAACCACTACTTCTCATGCCTTACTGTAACTGGGCTTGTAACTAACTCTAAGCATCTTTAATGGAGACAACTGCCTGTTGCCTTCCCTTCATGTGTTGTTTCTTGTGTGCAAGCTTTTTGGGGCAGGAACCTGTCCTCTAAAGTGCCATACAGACAGCTGCTGCTAAAAAAATAAAACCTCCATCATGTTCAGTGGAGCTTACTTCCAAGTCAGTGTGCATATTATTAGAGGCTGAAAATTTGTTTCTTAGCTCTTGGACCCTGACCATGGTGGTATTCTGTGGTGCTTCAAACCTGTTGTATTGTTTTCTTTGTTGCACTGATATAACCCATCCAAATTGCAAGATTGCTCGTGTAGTGAAGTGTTAAGGCTGAAGTTTTGTTTTTTTAAGTCATATAATTTCATGAAAAATACATGGATTTATATATATCTTATAAGTGCCAACTTAATTATAGTGACTGCATTCCAGAAAGACAGAATGGTGTGTACAAGTAGTGCTAGTCCACAATTTGCTATGGAAAATCAAAGTTCCCTGGGCAAACTTGATGTCTTCCATCTCATTGCTGGGGCTATGGATTGCGGCCATATTGTACAAACAATAGATGGTATTGTGGAGATGGGTCTTTCTGGGAACCATCCCAAGGAAAAACAGAGAGCATAGATTAAAATAATTATTGCTGACTTTTAAAAGCTTCCTGAATATTAAAAAGGAACACAAAAAAGAAATGCGTACTATTATTTCCAAGGTTTCAATAATATAATATAAATGGTGTAATCCTAGCTTGGTGCAAATTAGCTGAATATTTAACACGAGAAGAAAATTAGGAATTTTGGTGCTGGAAAATTATTTTCTCATAATGAACTACGGTATATCTTTGTATGTTATAGAATAGATTGGATCAATTCTCGCCTAAGAAAACTTACTTTCTGATAAACTGCAGATAATCTAGTAGCATCTCAATGTCTTCACAAATTTAGGCTGCAGTCATATATAATATGAGTAAGTAAGTCCCCATGAATTCAGTAGGGCTTACTTTTGAGTAGACGTGCAGAATTGCACTGTTAGTATAGCATGAGCTCTTATGGGTTATATTAGATGCATATGATTTTCCCGTGTGTTGGGCTCTACCCTCTTTGATTCCCTCCCATATTTTTCAGTTTTTCTCCAGGCTGAAATGAGCACAGAAAGTGGGCATTATAATTGTTTCACATTTTTGAAACACATGTTTGTGACTTCCAAGAATCAAACAAAGACATGTCTCAAGTTACCAGGTTGTGAAACAGTACTACTATTACTATTACTGCAAGTGCTTTAGAAGCTTATTATCTTTTATTTTAACATCAGTTGTTACCACGAACACATGTAAGATGCAGGTTCATATGCATGTGTGTATGGGCACACAAGCAAATCAGGTGACACTGTGAAGCAGATCACTATGAGATACCATTCATGCTTTATATTTTCCCACTCCTTTGGATGTCTGAACTGACTTTCACTCCCATATTATTCACTCCCATATTAGTGATAGATAAGTAAGAGTTGGAGAGCATGAATTGCCTGGGGCCACACCAAGAGTCCATGGCAAAGATGGGAGTCTCTGATCTGACATCAGGTCTCTAGAACTTTTTCCACTGATACACATAGTTTCTGTTTCTCAAGCATCAAAGGACTACTCATTATTGTAACTTCTCATGGAATGGGGTATGTATGAGTCGCATAGGTAGCTTTCTGGTAAGAAGAGCTGTACTGAAAAAGCAATCCACAGAACTGACCTTTTTTTACATCAAGAAGTTGGTAGTAGTGGTCTTCTTTACAGTTAAATGGTATGAAATTTTAATTAATTAATTAATTAATTAAATAGAAGAGACGGTGTTCAACTGAGTTTTACTCAGAGTAGACCCATTGAAATTTTTATGGATCTACTCTAAGTAAAACATGGTTGACTACTACCCATTGATTTTTACTGTTTAAGGAGATGCTGTGAAATGGAATCAATCTGTGTACCAGTTTCAGCAGTGACATGTTAAGGTAGCGCTATGAGTAACCCCAGGCTGCTATGGTCTTCCGCAGCAGATATTATGCATCAGGAACATAGTGAGAGTGTTGCTTCCCACACTTTTCTGGCTTCTGCTGGTTTGCTGACTTTGTCCAGTCCTGAACAGGGATAGTCAGATGTCAGTTATTCATGCTCCAATGACTACATGATTGGTCTATTGCAATGCACTATGTGTAAAAGTATCTGTGAAAATGATGCAGAAGCTGCAGCTGGAACAGAACACAGCTGCAATGTTCTTAAGTGGGGCAGAAAAATGGGATTGTATAGCTGCTCTGGTGACCTGTTAACCACCAGAACCAACTCATTGTGTTGACACTAGTATATAAAACCTTAAATGGCTTAGGACCCAAGTACCCCTCCCAATATCTGCCAACCTGAGCTGTGATTCTTCAGGGAAGTCCTTTATTTGAGTCCCATCTATAGGCATAGCATGTTGTGCAGGAATACAGGTAAAAACATTCTGTGTTGTGGTCTCCTGGCTGTGATACTCACTCCTAATGGAGATGCGGTTGTCACCCTCATTAGGTAAAGGTAAAGGGACACCTGACCATTAGATCCAGTCGTGACCGACTCTGGGGTTGCAGCGCTCATCTCGCATTATTGGCCGAGAGAGCCGGCGTACAGCTTCCAGGTCATGTGGCCAGCATGACAAAGCCGCTTCTGGTGAACCAGAGCAGCGCATGGAAACACTGTTTACCTTCCCACTGCAGCGGTACCTATTTATCTATTTGCACTTTGACATGCTTTCGAACTGCTAGGTTGGCAGGAGCAGGGACCAAGCAATGGGAGCTCACCCTGTCGTGGGGATTCGAACCGCCAACCTTCTGATCGACAAGCCCTAGGCTCTGTGGTTTAACCCACAGCGCCACCCGCGTCCCATTAGCAGTCTTATATCAACTGAAGACATAGACATACCTCTTGGTTGGACTGTTGAGAGTTAGTATCCCAATAGTTTGCTATTGTTTTGAACTGATTATGATTGTAGTGTGAATGTTTTATATTTTTATTTGACTGTTTTCAACTCAGGAAGAAAAAATATTGCTGGTTACTCAGTAGCAACATCTTTTCAAATATGGGCAAGTCTTGTATAAGTTTTTCCCCCATGAGGGATTCTTTGCTTCTGATGAGCAATGCCAATTTCAGTTTGAATTCCAACAGAAATATCTCACAATAGTATTTACATGTTTTTAAAAGTCTGTACCAGGAGTCTAAATTATAGCATGCTTTAATCATTTTAGATCTGAGAAGAATAAAAGTGTTAAACAGTGTTAGAAATATCTAAGCTGAAGGAAATTTGCTTTCTGTTAACACATGTCAGTGAAAACCAAAAGACGTTTTCATTGTCTGACGATCGCTCAGATGAATTTTGATCAAACAAATTATCTCTGAGAACAATCCCATAAACAGTCCTCTAAATAGTTATTTTTATGAATTACAGCCAATACAGTGATAGTGTTTTCAAGACCTTGAAAAATTTAAGATCCCAGGATGTAAGGCATTTCCTCCACCGTGTTGGCTTTACTAATGCCTGAACTAGCAGCTGAATGTACTGTGTTATCTGCCATTATTCAGTAAGTTCAGTATCTTTGAAAAAACGGGCTATAAAATTTTACTGCAGGACAGCACAGGTCATTATGCATATGGGTTTTTCCAAGGTTTATAGAGTTCTTGCTCAGATACCGGTAATATTTGTCATTGGAAGGCAGCACTTCTAATGTGTACTGTGCATATTCAAAACAGAAAAAGGTGTACATATTTGAAACAGGAAAACATACGTAGAGCAAATGGAAGAGATAATGGACAATGCATGACTTGTACTAGTGCAAAGATTAAGGAAGCACATAAACTACATCAAGGGTGCAGTGCTAATGATACCTAACTTGGAAATAAATTCCATTAAAATGAGTAGTGTTTATTTAGAAATACTTAATATCCTGGTGTGGGATTTGCGCCCTAAGCAGCCCCATCAGTGGAAGCCCTTCACAAGGGCTTCCACTTGCACAATGGAGTCCCCCCTTTTTTTCCTCCCCCTGGCTGCCCCATGACCATCGCAATTGGTTGGGGTGGGGGGGCCTCACAACAACTCTGCAGTTATCCCGGGTGCCACATTACATCCTAAAATTATGAAGGCTTTGTGGGAGTGGGTGGGAGGGAAGTCAGCTGTATGCGAAATCCTTCTAACCTCTGGATCCAGCAAGTGTTAAAATATAAGCCAGGCTAGCTTCCTGTATTGAGGTGATAGTCTGTTTGATGGACCATTAAGGGAAACAAGGGAAAGGAGCTCTATGTGAGATAGCAAATGGGTGAGACCCCTCCCTCAACTCATGGTTAGAAGGGCAAAGCTTGAGTTTACTCTAAACTGAGTTGGAGTGATGTGACCTGGAAGTAAAGTTGTAAGCTGGAGAGAGAGTCAGAGCAATGTTTGAGAACTGTTTGAATCCAAGGCTGCGGCTATGGGAAAAGCAAGACCCTTTAATGCTGTGAACCCCTCCATTGTAGACTCAGGTTTTATATACCGGTATGTGTAAATAAACCATGTATTATAAAGACAGCACAATCTCCACTGTACCTCATTCCAAAGGAAACACAAACGCTGGGTAAGCACTTGGAACCTCTGAAAGATTAGGGTGGGGCGCCACACCATTTTAGAGGGATCCTCATCCCTAAATGTTCAGGGTGTATGTATGCCGAGGGTTACAGAGGAATGGGGGAGACAGGAAAGCCCTTTTCAATGAACTGAACTCAATTCCATGAGTTGAAAGTTTGTTAGGATCCAGGTCACTATGTTGAGGGTGAGAAATTAGTGCTCAAAGTTAAGTATAAGTAAAGTAAACTTTCCTTTGTTTCGGGTAGCTAATTGCATCTATTTGTTATAGGGAAAGGCATGAGGTGGCATGGTAAACAGGAGACGAATATGCAATTATACTGATTACATGTACCTTGGCATACTTAACAACAAGTTGCAAGGCTGGCCCTAAACTTTTTGCTACCAATAAAAGGACAAGAGGGGACCTTCCCCATTCTGTGTACAGAAGCCAATTGGACTGACAGTGGATTTTATTTAAGTATATCTGAAGGCAGCCAGCTATTTATGGGGGTGTTATCACTGAAGGGCACAGCCAGAAGGCTCTATGGAAAAACCTGGGGGGCTGCCTTTACTGCCCCCCACCTCCAGATTCGTTGCCTGAGGCACTTGCTTCTCTCTGCCTAATGATAGGTCTGACCTTGGCTTCCTGGGACTTGGGTGTTGTTCCAAAGGCTTCCCAGAGACTTGAGTTTTGAAGAGGGATTTGGAGGAAGTAATTTACTATCACCTATTATTGTTCAAAACACAGTTCATATCTACTTTCATTTAACCAAAGACACAAATTGCACCTGTGGGTCTTGTGTGCATCTGACTGAAAATAAGAAACATCTGTGAATCCTGTTTCACTTGCTCATTAACATTTTGGAAGCAATGGAAGAGGTCAGTAGTTCTTCAGAATGCCTTTTCCTTAAATATGACCACTGTTTTCTTTATGACCTCTTGATATGCCAGGTATCGGTCTCAGAAACAAATATGGCAACAGTCAAACTCCATTCTGCTACATAACTCTGATTAATTATTAGAAGGCTATCTACTTCTGTACAAGGAAACATAAATGATATGATATAAAGATAGTATGTAGTCATATCAACAGGCACTGCTATAAAACGAAATGGCATGGCAGAGACTCAAAACTTTTTTCCCCTTTTGTAAATTTTTAAATATGCATATATATACACTTATATGACAATTCAAAGTTAAAGCTGTATTGTTGCTTTTTAAGTTCAGGCCTTCAATTTTTTAACATGATACTGATGTAGAAAAAGTTGGCTGTACTTGACCTGTGAAGGGCTTGATCCAAACCCCATTAAATACAATAGAAATATGACCTCTGACTTCACAAAGCGATGACTGAGGTTTGTTTGTCTTTGCTATGCCAGGTTTCCCCCTTTTCTTTTACTTAAAAACGTCATATTTAATAATGTTTGGTGCTGCCTTTTATTTTATTTCATGCATTTAAAAAGTGGCCTAAAAGATAAAAGATTGTTTCCAAATACATTCAGTATATCATTTATGAGTAGAGCAACACATTAGCATTGAGTTCACAATAGATCATATCGCTTTTATGCCATCTTACAAGCTTAGCAGCACAAACAGAATAATCAACATATTATTTGGCTGTCATCTGCTGAACAGAAACCAGAGATCACAAGGTGGTTTTCCCTAGCTGCAGTGATGGCCTTTTTTGTTCCAGGCCCCCATCTGGGAGGGCCATGGTGTGTTATCATATGGAACGCGAGGTTTTCTGTAATCTGCTTAGCTGCACTGCAGTTTGAATCTTCATTCCATGTTTGAGTAATTTATAATTTTAATGAGACCATGGCTCTTGTGGGCTTTGAAATATATTAAAAGCTCTTTTGTGCATATGCTTTTGTTCTTGCTTAATAGGCTCAGTGTATTTAAACCTGATGATTTTTTATTCATGGATTTAGATGTCTGGGGATTAACTTAGACTGAATATCATTGCACTCATCTATTCATGTTTAGAAACTGTGTATTTGTATTGCTTATCCAAAAATAGAGGAAAATATAGCCATGTGATTAAATATTGATTTCTGTTATTTGTCACATAAATGCAACAGCCTCAAATGAGTATTAATGGAGTGTTAATTATCCAATGTTCCATACACTGTTACACTGGTCATATGCACCCCAGTTTTTATCTAAGTAGCTAAGTCCATAGAAAGCAATGGGGCTTTCTTCCAAAAGTGTATACATAGACATGGGTGTTAGATATTTAAAGATGGTTGGGAAAATATGTGTTGAGAATTTATGTAGAAAAAATATGTAGTGTCATAAGATGTAGCTACAAAATACAGTAGTTCGGGCAAATTCTCTGCCTATTATTTACAACTTTCAATAATTTCTACCCATCCTTCATACAGGCAGTACATATAATATTGGTTTTCTATTGACTTAAATGGCAATAAACTCTACACATCTAACAAGCATACATGTGCAGAGATGATCCTGACATTTAAGCCATTGGAGAAGGCCTCATGCAGGAACTTTCTGTGTGAATTGGATCTCCTGGGCGCAAAAGACACCCTGGAATGGGTTGGATATCCCCGAAGGGTTCACTTTCCTTTTGAAGTTTTTTTGAAAATCAGGGCTGGGGGAGGAGAGTGAGTTTTAGGCTAGGAGTGGATACTGGGTCCTGAAGTTGTAAAAAGACCTTTTCAGCAGAGATCTTTGTGGCAGCTGCCTACAAGCAGCCATTCTCCCTCCCTGCAGAATGTCCCAGAACAATGCTATGTCTTGATGCACTGTGATTCCAGTGGACATTGCGGGGGCAGTCCCTGATGGAAGTGGTTGTTCCCCTCCATAACCCTTCTAATGAGGTTACATCATCATGTAGCTTCTTTCCACATTTGAAGGGTGGCAGATGGAAAGTGACTGCCACAGTGAGCTTTTGCAGCAGTAAAAATGGGAGAGGAAAGGACTTATTAGAACTTAAGTACCCACCAACTGGTAACCCCCACCACTCAAAAATCTTAGGTACCCCCTCCTCAAATTCCTAAAGCCCTTGTGAACCTAGCCTCTTGCTTTCAAGGCAAAAGCTGATGACTGAAAACTTTCAGCTCAACACCAAAAGAAAACACGTATCTGTGTTGACTGCCCCTACGAAAATGACCCTTGCATGCAAAACGACACCATGTCTAGCACCTGTACTCCATGCGCTCAGACAGCTTTAGGACTACTAATTTCCAGAGAAGCTGTAAATAATTCTCACTTACATATTAATAGGCATTAGTTACAGATATATGTCATGATACCAGCAATACGGAAGCAGTTTCATGAATAAAGATTTTGGGAAGCTGATTGAGGAAGAATTTTGAAACAAACACGTAAAAGGAAATCCCATTCTTCAGCAAACTTGTGAAGGATTCTGAAGGCTACTTACATTTCAGACCTCTTCTGTATGTAGTTACTTTTCAGGGAAGGCTTGACTTTCTGCTTCTTCCAGTACAATATGGACATTTGGCAACTCAGATGGTTTTTACACGTCTTCACGTTTTGCTTTGGTGCGGGATTGTACAACCTTGTTTAATTATTTGCAATCTTGCAATATGTATTTGGCCTGTTTATAGCTGATAACTTACCATGCAGAACATGTATGAATGTATCTTTACATTTCAAGTATTAATCCTAAAATGTGAAACTGGTGACACAAATGATAAAAAACATTTGGCCCCTTCCATTTTGTATGTGCATGGAGCTTGTTTTTCTAATAATGAGTTAAAATCAATAAAGTATTGACTTCTGTATTATTCCAGAAAAAACGATGGATTGATATATCTCAAAATTCTACAACTCACATAAACATCAAGGTGCAATAAGCACATGTATATGTAGGCCTACGTTTCATTGATATCAGTTGGAATTTATTAAGAAGAAAGTACCGTAGTTATAATCAGGTACCCTAAATAGGGCAGTACAGAAACAGAAATGTTCATTATCAGTAAGCTTATTGATAAATTTATTTGTCCACTGCAAACATGATTAATTAACAGGGAGGATTTGAGTGTATATTAAATTGAAATATATATATTTGGCTTACCGGTACTTAGTTGTGTATTTAATTGGTTTAAAGATTATATACTGGTATGAATGGCAACAACATTTTAAAAATTCTTATCTTACACTATTTATTTCATGAATTTGAGAAAGCCTTTGGTTTCAGGAAGAGGATAATTCTATCCATGTTTCCTGCTTTTATTATGCACAATGTCAATTGTAATCCAAGATTACAGCAAACAAGATGTTAATTTCCACACACAGTCCATGTACATTTCACTTAGAGAGCTCCATTGTTTCAGAAGCCAACAGCAAAAAAGAAATAATGATTGTGCTATCCTCACAGGAGCTGTCAATAAAAGATGTAATAGGGGATTTAGGAATCTGGAAATGGCCAACTAATTTATGTGAATCTATTTTACTTCATCTAGAAAGGCAAAGCTCTGTTTCGTCTACACTGCATATTGCAGAGCACAGGCTCTCTATAGAAAACCAGGCGGCTGCATATGGATAGTCCCTTGATATCATTCACTTGCTGTGTAATCTTATTATGCAAAGTTCTAATCTTCACCTAGAATGAATGCCTCTGGGTCAGAATATAGTCATATCGGGGTTTTTAAGGTCATGTTTTGTGATCCTTAGCTTATTCTTCTAAGTAGGACTGAGATTTAAAGGGTATTCCCCAGACACTAGCAGAGATAGACAGCAGAACCTGCTGCCTTTTTGGAAGACAAGACCAACATGAGGTCCCTGGTAGGATTAAACTTGATTTGTAGCTGTAGGATTTTTTAACAGATGTATTATTGGACAGGGAATAGGGGCCACCAGCACAGCGAAATTGGATCACGATTGGCATTCTCGGGGAGTCTGCTGGCTGCTAAAACAGCAGCTGCATGTGGATTTGACTTCTTTCAGGTGAAGCGACTTCCAGTCATTTGGAAAGGATGGGATGAAAAGGAACCTTGGTGATAATTTTGATGTCTGCAAGATTTAGTACCAGCGTAATGGGATTATCGCTAACACCTTCGCTGCAGAAAAAGCCACCTGGCGCTATAACTGGCAGCAACTGTGAACTAATCCTTTCCCATCTCTTGGATGTCATTCATGAAGCTCACAGCGATTTCTACCCTGCTAGCTGTGATTAATTTTATAAACAAGGGGGGGGAATCGGGTAATGAAAAATGCAAAGATTCTTGTATTTATATTTCAGATTTGACTTTGGACTGATGAAAAGTATCAGGTAAAATGTGTATTTTATACCACAGATCTGAATAAGTGTCTTCCCACATCAGTTTATATTTCTTGGATGAAGCCTTGACAGTGAGTTATTGCATAGTACATATCAGTGTCATGAATTAGCCATAAGCAATTAAGGCTGCACTCCATAAAGGCCCACACTTGAAAAGAAATCTGCACACACACAAATTACCATGCTGCATAGGCATGATCTAGGGAACTACACAAACTGTTCTTTTCCAGGGAGCACAGAGGTGATACACCTTTTGAACTGTTTTACAGCAGTTAGCACAAGGTTACACAATTTTGTGAAAGTATTTCCACAGTGCACCACACAGATTTTGGCTGAAGGAATGTTTATGCCCATGGTTGTATATGAAAGTTGGTGATATGTAGTTCAAATAGTACTTTTGTTGCATAGGTGTTTATACTTGCTGTATTTACCTGCAGACAAGTGTACTGTGTGACAAATGGTTAAACATCTTGAAGTATTACATTAATCTCTTTATAATTAAGGCAGTACTGTTTAGGAAATGTGTGAAGAATATTTTTTTCAGGGAAATGCCACTAATAGGTAAAGGTAAAGTCGTGTCCGACTCTGGGGTTGCGGCGCTCATCTCGCTTTATTGGCCGAGAGCCGGCGTACAGCTTCCGGGTCATGTGGCCAGCATGACAGAGCCGCTTCTGGCGAACCAGAGCAGCGCACGGAAACGCCGTTTACCTTCCCGCTGGAGCGGTTCCTATTTATCTACTTGCACTTTGACGTGCTTTCGAACTGCTAGGTTGGCAGGAGCAGGGACCGAGCAACGGGAGCTCACCCCGTCGCAGGGATTCGAACCGCCGACCTTCTGATCAGCAAGCCCTAGGCTCAGTGGTTTAAACCACAGCGCCACCTGGGTCCCTATGCCACTAATATGCGCCTTCTAATGTAAATTTACAAGTACTGTAACTGTAGCACAGTGCTTTATGCTGGATAACCACTTTGTTCGAAGTGGCCTGAAAATGGGGCTGGAGGGGCTGGGTGAGTTGGGTTTGCCTCATGTGTGCTCTGCTGATGCTCACAGGGGTCAGGAACGGAACCCCTGCACAAAATGGTCACCACCTGTACTTCCATGGGTCAGCATAGGACCTCTATATCCTGGTACCGTATCCATTTTCCCTTCTCCTTTCAGTACTGTCCCATTCCACCTGATAAAATTTGACATGACAATTTCTCTTCATCTTTCCCCCTCTTTCCTTCCATTGCTCAGCACATTCTCGGATAGATATAGGAAACCTCTCTTTTTTTATATTTGGAGGGCTTTGGAAAGTTACCCGATCTCTCCATTATGTTGAAGCACTCTGTCTTCTGCTATTAAAAGCATGGTATGGTCAAAACCTAACACTTTGTGAATGGAACAGTGGGCAGTCTGCCTGCTTTGTATATTTAGAACATATTGTATGCTTTAATGACATCCTTAGGAGGAGGACTCAGTTTCTGTAATAAGCCTGGTGTAATAAGCACTATAACACTCAGACTAATTTAATATCAAATGAAATCATTTCACAAGAAATGGCCCATATATTGAGTAGAAAATTGGGCAAAGAGCCCTCATGAGATCTGTGCCAGAAAAAAAGAGCTTTAACTTCAATGTTTTCTTTGCATTACACATGTTCTTGACATCCTGAGTGTTTTGGTTTCCAAAAGTTTTCATGTGAAATATTTATTTTATGTAGTGCTTACCACCTAACTTTCTTACGTATATGTTTTCTCATGCTCTCCTCAGGTGTCTGGGCCTTTCTTTCTCTTGTTATATTCATCTTGTGTTTGAATTAGACAACTAAAAAGCAATTTCTTTCAGGCTCAAATTGCTCTTTAACCGAGGAGGCCATTCTAGCAATTATTGCAGGAGAGACTTTGTTACTGTAGCTCCTGCTAGATACTTTGTGGTCATTAATTCCCACCTGTTCTATGACACTGAGTGATCTGCTGACACTCAATCTTTCTTTTACTACCTACAAAAAATGTTTTAAACTCACAACATTTTGCCCTCTGACATCAAGGTTTTACCCACAGTCTTATAATTTCCTGGGTTGATTAAAGCGCAACACTTTTTCTGTGTTCTGTGGCTTCTGAGTAAACTCTGATTGAAAGCGTAATTAGTTCAAAATACAGCTGTTCCCGTTTCAGTTTACGTGTGCCCTTTTGCCCATATTCTTGGCGCTGCATACATCAAAAAGGAAGATAATTTATTTTAAGGTTTTGCCAATGGTATACCTTACATATCAACTTTGTGAATAGTGGGTTAGCAATTCCAGCATGTTACTGAAATAGTTTCTCTGTGCCTGTTACTGTTGAATAGTGCATTAGTAGCTTATAGTAAGACTGCCAAATCCTTGATATACTTAGGTACAGTATTCTAGAGATTTCAGCCCATGGAGGATAACAGCTTGGAAAGCAGACAAGTATGGAAAACAATTAAAAACAACAGCCAAGAAGTCAGTTTTGACTAAAGAGAAAACAACCACAACAAAACCACCATCTCTATAGGCTTCTGTTTCTCATTATAGTTGATTTTTTTGTGTTTAAATATGAAAGTAATGATTCCTATCCCAACACTGGAATTAGCTGCACAATCATTTAAAGCTTTTTCTGTCTTTCCTCTAAAATTTCAAAGATCTCCACAAGTGGATATAGGGATACTGGATAGGTAGAGAGCTAATTAATGTTTTCCTCTTGACAACTGTGCTTCTGTTATTGTGTTAATGTGTTTTGCTTCAGTTGTCATCTAATTTCCATATATAAGTTTTAGAAGTTTCTTCTATATTCAATTGATGCATTTGACACCCAGAAATAAGCACTTTGTTTTCTCATAGGAACTCATTAGATGGAAATAACAGAAGAGAATCTTGATAAGTCTTAATGTGACTGTGAGCCAGCAATGTGATGAGGCTACAAAGGAGGCAAAAGCTATTCCACAGTGAGATGTGAGAACTTCCAGTAGGG
Source organism: Darevskia mixta (assembly GCA_034641385.1). Taxonomy (NCBI): domain Eukaryota; kingdom Metazoa; phylum Chordata; class Lepidosauria; order Squamata; family Lacertidae; genus Darevskia; species Darevskia mixta. The sequence goes on from JAWWNH010000066.1 coordinate 13,539,601, forward strand.
TTAGGGAAACATATTCTATAAGAAATGGGTAATGTGTATTTCTCTTCATGTTTCTGGCACATACCTATTATATTGCCTATTATCCAAAATAATAACAGAAGCAGCTTGCCTTGTGGGTTGGAGCTGCAATACTAGCTTCCTGGCAGGTGTGTCACTGCCTCTTACCAAGAGGGAAAGAGCAAGGTGTGAGGTGTGGTGCAGGTGAAACTAATACTCCTGTCATTGCACTTGCACTACACTGATCTTCCCTTCCCCTCGCCCTCTACTTCCGGGTCAGCAGTGGCAGCACACCTGCCAGAAAGCTAGTGTTGTGATTCTGTCCCATCAGAACCACCTCTGTGTTCTGAATATAGTGGTGCCTTGGTTTAAGAACAGCTTAGTTTATGAACAACTTGGATTAAGAACGCTGCGAACCCGGAAGCAGGTGTTTTGGTTTGTGAACTTTGCCTTGGAATAAGAACATGTTTCGCTTCCTGTTGAGTGTGTTCCATTTGTAAATTGAGTCCCCCCGCTGCTATGGGAAAGCACGCCTTGGTTTAAGAACGCTTTGGTTTAAGAATGGACTTCCGGAACGGTTTAAGTTCGTAAGCCAAGGTACCACTGTATCTAGGCTGGGACTGGTGGATACCATATTGTGATGGTACCATATTGAGTGCACAGTTGACATCCATCTTTCATAATGAATGAAATTTAAGGAAATATGTGGGAGCTACTATCATAACAATTTACAGATGGATGATCAATGACCGTATATAATTCTGTATGAAGAATTAACCCTCTCATGAAAGGTTTTCACTCAGTAGGGTTTTTTTTAAAAATATATTTTCAAGTCAGGTATATTGTAACATGCTAAATTCAGCCATCCTTATAATGTTTAAGCGTTTGATTCTTGTATAACAAATCTCAACACCCAGAAACTGATTAGTAAGATATATCGTTTATTACCCAAACACAAAAAGCCCTAATCTCTTTCAAGAATAAATGTAATGATGATTTTAATTTTTCAGTTCAGAAAAAAGAATGGTCATATTTAACAACATTCCTTCAAATGATGTTATTCACTGATTGCACATTTAACTATTTGCTGTCCGTATATTGTAATTTACTGTTTTATTGTGATGTAACCCACCATGGGACTTTTTGTGAAGGAATGGTAACAAATATGCTTAATAAAGACATTTAAAGGATCTAAAAAAAATACTTACCAAATCACATTTTACTCTATACAGGTTGAAATTTACCATACAGAATTTACTCTGATAGTTCTGATTTATGTTGGAGATGCTGGACTCCAAAAGCAGACTACATACAACATCGTCTGGACTTGCCTAAACAAACAATTCTGGAATGACGTTATAGCCTAAATTCATCAGTTCACAGTCTACCAGTACCAGCTACCAGTAAACTGCAAAGTAAATCTTTATTATCTAAAACTTGAATTAAATCATGTTAATTAGTTATTTTTATCTCTTATTCTCATTGTTTGTGTTACTGCTTTGTATCAATGTTTTATAATTCTTCAATTATGTGAAATATGTAGTGAATGAAATGAGAGATTAAGAAGAAAGCCTAAGTGGTAGCTTACATTTGGAATGTCTTGCTGGAAGGATAGTTGCGCTTTTAAGCAATGAGGACAAGTTGCTTCTGTGATTTTTTTCAGCTCCACATAACCCACATTAAAATTCTCCTTGAACTTTTGACCAACTTAATACCCCTGAAAATTAATTTGAATCCTGGTTTTTGAAATGTAGCATCTTAAGTTAGTGTATTTTATAAATTCTGTTGAATGCTTGTACTATGGTGAGAATTCATATCTGGTGTATTTCCGATCCCTTAAACTAGGACCAGCTGCACAACCATAAAACTGATATGTTGCAAGATGTCATTAGAAAGACTTTTCGACTTCTTGGATATACTATTCAGTATGGGTGCATAGCACATTGTGCCTTTGAATACCTTGGAGGAATTGTTGTGGTGAGTTAACAAAGGCTATCAAATAATAAAATTACCATGTCAATTTTCAGTTTCTTAGCTTTCACACCCCAGCCTTCTGTATTAATAAAGAAGTATTTGAAGTATACTCATCTAGACTTTATAACTTGAACTTTTAAATATTTCTTTAAACTGAGCAGGGAGCTCATGATTCTGATCCTGGTGGGTTTTCACCACCTACCATATTAACACCTTTACCCAGGTTTTTAGATTAGTTTTAGCTATGGGGTTAGGCAGTTGTGCTCACATCTTGTTTACTGGTTTTTATAGAATTGCTTTTGCCTAGTTATTTTACTTGTAGTACCCCACACTAGGATTGTTTGAATGAAGAGTTGGCTAAAAATAAGTAACTAAAATAAATTATGCTCCAGCCCCCGGAAACTATCGATACATGGCTATTTTCATAGGTTTAGAGCTGACTGAGCAAGAGAACCGAACTCAGGAATTATTCTCTGGCTCATTATTTAATCTGAGCCATAGAAGAATGTGTAGGTTGGTAATGCTTGCCTCTCCCAAAACTAATACTAAACTTCACTAACATCTCAGGTGAGAATTCAGGGCTCAGTGGAACCAGAATCTATAGAGAGAGACTGATAGAAATCAAGGAGACAGGTTTACATATTCAACATAGTCTTGAAAATCAACTCACATTGGTATGGCCATCCAGGCTGGGACTTCTAGGAAGCTGTAGTCCAAAATATCTGAGGGGCACCAGGTTGGTGAAAGCTGAGCTGTTTTATATTTACCAGATTGGCCTAAAGATACTGTAATTTATTTATTTAAAATACTACATGTGATAACATACCGGTACTTCTCAAATAGTAATTGTCATCTTTGTTTTTGTTTTTAGTGCTCAGGACCTTCAATGGAGCCTACAATTCAAAATTCTGATATTGTGTTTTCTGAGAATCTTAGCTGCCATTTTTATAACATTCAGAAGTATGTTGCTCCAATTTTCCATAGTTCTGTTTGTACAGATACTTGCTTACTGATTATGCTTATCTTTATAATCATACCACTGCTTTTATTGTTAATTTTATTAATATTTTTCATAAACTCTTAAGTTACCTATTTTAAATTGGGGGAATAAATGAGTATCATTTTATGCCTTCTGGAAACTTTCCTGATTTGGCATATTTTGGCATTAATTCAGAGACTGAGAATTCATTGTGGATTATCTTCACAGGTTTTCTTTATAGCCATCCTACTTTAGGATTGCTTATTTTTAGCTTATATTACCCTATATTGTAATGGACAACTAGGGTTTATCTCCAGGAAGCAAATTCACAGAGCAATTCTCTCCAGAAATGCCATAAATGCCATTTATTATGTTATCCAAATGCTGCTTTATTAGTAGTTTATAGAGCTGTGGATGTGTACACAGTGCTCAACGGTCATATAAAGGACCAGGCCCTATGCATTAATCCATATATTTGCAATCTAACACTTAATTGCTGCTGGATAACAATTTGAAAATAGGTTGTGGTGCAAGAGAGTGGGAAAGCATATTGTTAGCCAGTTTGCTGAATGCTTTAGAAAATGGGAGGCCAGCCTGTGTTATGGGTGTTGCATTGTCACAAGGAGCCATAGTTTGTAGCACTTGATGCTGGTCACGCACAGGAGAGGCTACAGGATTGGTTATGAAGGACATAAAGGCAGGACAATGATTCTCCAACACTGCACTGCTCCCTGAATCAGTAGATAGAGGGCAATACCACCTCAAAGTGTAGGGGCAGGGTGGAGCCTGCACTAGAATGGCATTCGCTAATAATTCAGACTTGACATTTAGCACAATGTCCCAAACAGTTGGCCAGCACCAATTAAAGATGTGTACATCATCAACACCTTTCTGGATCCTGACATTTCCTCACAACCTTTTTCCTCAGAGGTGATATCATCATTGCGAAAAACCCAAGTGACCCCAAATCAAACATATGTAAAAGAGTAATTGGCTTGGAAGGAGATAAAGTCTGTACAAGCAGCCCTTCAGATTTTCTTAAGACCCACAGTTACGTAAGTAGCATTGCTTATCATTCTTTTTGAGGACACTTGTAACGCACCTTTTTGTTTGCGTGGCTTTAAATTTAATTCAGCATTTCAGGTGGTAAACGTTCAGTTGCAGTGGGTTGTTTCCACTTCAGCATTTGTACAGTGACATTCGCTGAAAGGGAATTTCACAGTCCCTTTTCCCCACTCCAGCCCACCACACACACTCACACATTCCTTGAAGTTCCATGGGACAAGTTATAAGAAGGCATCTCTGCTGAAGAACCAAAACATGTCAAAGTTAAGCAGTATATCCACATTTCCCAAAGACTGACCAGATATTTCTGGGCTGAGCCCAAGGTCTATTCTTAAGCATGACCCTTCAGGCAGGGAACGACATTTGTAAAGTAGGCAACAACTTTTGGGGATTGACCTATGTTAGGTCAACTTTTTAGCACCTGAATTTATTGTAACCTCAGAATGAATGGAGCAAAAATCCTGTTTGGTATATTATGCATTCCATATATAAATAAAATTCTAGTTCAGTGTGGCAAATGGGTGCCATTTTTGAGTACGTGGTAACCATGGTTTCTATTTAAATGGTTTTCAGTTTTGGCTATATTAAAAAATTTACTACATGAATTTATATAGCGAGTCCTTTCCTGTGGAATCCATTTTAAAAATTCAGATTGAATAAGTTCTGCTCTCATAATCTACTTCATCTTGCTTGATCCCTGGAGTGAAAAGAATAATGTCATGTTTGACATGACACCCCTTTGTTATGGAGATAAACATGCAAGGCCCTAAGAAATGGAGGAGTATCACTATTAGTCTCAAATTCATTACAGGATTAGACAGGATAAGATGTGCAGTGTTAATGTGGCAGGGTTAACACTGCTGTATCATTCAGTCACTAAAACTCACAACGTATACAGGATTAACACCAACATTGTATTAATTCTTTTCCTATTTAATTTACTGACAAAAATACAGTGATTCCAGTGAATTCCATTTTAAAGCATTATGTGCTCATGCTTGTTCGTGAATTCTGATGAAACAATTGAGGAAAGACAAATGGAAACTGAAGCTCCTTTCTGAAAATGCAATGAATATAAACTTTATCTGGTTTTGGCTTAGGAAATATGTCACCATGCCAACATTATACAGCTGCATGAGCAGCTTTGTGTTAAGATAGGACTGGGGGATTTGAAATAAAGCATGACTTTAAATGTTTCTTGCACTTAAATGGAATGGAACACCTTGAAATTTGAAAATACTAGGGAAGGTGAGGGACCTAGAACAGCTGTGACATCACATTTCACCTTGGAACTAAGGCAAAGCCTCACACATTTTCTGAAGTCTCCAATGTCTTTTCCATTGACTAGAATAAGAACATCAACAGCCACATATAACTTTCATATGTTGGCATAAGCCTGCCAAATTTGACAGATCAATGCAGGGGGTTTGTGCAAGAGGGGCTTTTAAAGTTTCTTTTTTAAAAAGGGATGCCCTCCCTCAACCTGTGTTTTGTGGCCAATTTGCTGTGCTCTTTGTTGTGTGTTGTTTGACAATGTATGCTGTGTAACACAGAGTTAGAGAAGTGCTTGATACAAACTATATAACCCTATATACTTGTAAAGCCCTCAATGATCCAGTTTAATGATTTGTAACAGCATTCTAAAACAAAATGTGTTTTGATTATTCACTTCAATTAACATCAGAATTAGGGTTGCTTTAGAAAATGTATTGGCCACAAAACTTGGTCCCCCCCCCCATAATTGTATTAAGTGCATTTATCGCAGTTCAAATTTAGAACTATATATATCAAATAATGAATATTGTATTGTTGCATTTGCCTGTGGTTTAAAAATGTGCCTGTGTTACGTTCTATTTACCATATGTTCAGTTGGTGCTGTTGCTATTTACAAACTGAAAAGGCAAGCAGGAAAATTGTAATAAACTAGGTTATATATCGCAAGGCACTGATATGCTCAGTCCTTGTGTCACTTCAACAGAAGAAGGGTCTAGTAATGTCACTTAATACAGATAGGACCTGCAAATAAGGAACCTGCTTTTTGCAAGTCGTAGTGATAAAAAGCTGAGATACAACTCCATTTCTCAGCAACACTCTACTGATAATCAATTACCACACACTGCTAATGTCCTGACAACAGCTGATGTGGAGAAAAATGTTTACTTTGTGCTAAAGTGAAGTTCACTGAGGAGATGACCTGCCCTGTTCATCCTGCGGCTATCTCTAAAGCTAACACAGGCTGAAGATTGAGTGTCTTAATATCTGCAAATCTGAGAACAGGTTTTATTCAGCTCTTTGTTACATTCACCAATGTAGGCTCCTAGGCTTTATTCTACATGTACAGTAGATATCTCCGTATTCAATAGGAGTTTCTCTGGAAGGCAGTATGCTTAAGAGGTCTGTGAAGATTCTGAAGTGAGAAACAGGGCTGCTGTTTTGGGCGTGGAGGTAACTGAGGGTGGTTCTTGTCAGGAAAGATTACTGCAAAATCAAAAGAATAAGCATTATTGTTTCATAAGCCATTTGTTAATTGTATGTTTACGTTGTAGATATTGAGATAAGGGAGCACCAGTTCTACAGGTCTCCCCTTCAGCCCGCCTATAACTTTTTACCAAGCAATTATTGTTATTTTAAAATCAAATTTCTTTCAAGTCATACATTTCCCAATACATAAGAAAATAAAAAGAGCCCTGCTGGATCAGACTATACCTATACCTATAGGAAGCCTGCAAACAACTCATTCAATGTATGATTGAGTTACTTAGAATTGTACAAAAGTACAGTCCTTTTCAGTGGGGTGGTGGTATCTCACATGTATCAAATAGGTTACATTGCACTGAGTTTTGCTGCAATATTTTAAGTTCTTGTTTTTGTAATATGTCGTCACGAAATTGCTCTCCCTTCCCGCCCCCCATCCAATTTGTCTATCCAAATTGGCTTGCGTTATTTGATTTCTTTTTGGAAAATGCTTTCTGATTACAGCTGGCAATATATACACCCTAAAAGAATAGCCTTATTTCCAAGCATGCCTATGCCAAATTTGAATGGTTTGGCTTTCTTATCCATTGAGGGGGAAATGATTGGTTGCTTCAATATGGTGGCAATTCCTTTTCTCTTTCATTTAGAACATAGTAAAAGTACTTCACCCAGGTTCAAATAATCCAAATATTATTCTTTCCCAGATCATCTACAAGTTTTCTGTAACATTATTAATGTCTTTTATTACGTTGTTGTGCATACTTCTTTCTCTTACAAGGGGGTGCTTAGTCCCTTTTTTATCATGTTAATGTTCCATTAAAATCAGAATCCTCGTTCATAACTATGCAGAGCTAAAAAAAACAAGGCCAGGTGGGGGAAATGGAAAAGGAAAAGATTTTAAAAAATACAAACATGAACTGGGTTATACAAGTTACGAAGGATTTTGGAGAGCTGGTAAAGAGAAGATTAATGGTTGAATTAGTCAGTATGGAAGGGATGTTAGTAGCTTTATGGTTAGTGTCCGAAAGGCCTAATCTGTAAATAAAATACAATGACCACAAAATAGGTTGCCTACGCAGAGGTAACAATAAAAGAATAAGGAGCTGCTTCAGTGTATATCGGTATATAGACCTAAAGGATAGCAGTCTTAAAAGGGAAAGGAGAGCAATACAGTACAATATACTGTTAAGTAATAATTAACAACGTTTGCCTTTAGACAGCAGTGAAAAGTTTCTATATTGCTTTAAACCTTCCATGTATGGGTCCAAATAACATCTAGGCAACAGTCAATTCTACGGACTATCCCACCTGCACTCTAAATTTTAGCTGCAATTTTGAGAGCAGTGGATGGAAGAAAACTAGATATTCCACTTTTAGGATTCTGTTAACTTAATTGTGCCAACTGAGTTCACTAGCACATTCATATACTTTCTTAATCACACTCTCCAAGATTATAATATACCAAGAGTAATAAATGAGTAAATGATTTATTTAAAATCATACTACATAGAGGATTAAAGATGGCAATTCAGGGAATAGGTTTTGTGATCAGTGAGCAGAACTTTTGATAAGCCTGAGCCATTAGCATCTAAGTCCCCCTGAAGGGGGGTAAGTGCACCCTAAAGGCTCACTGCACACACACACTACGTATTGAAAACATACATTTACTACATACTTCACAACATAATGCCTCTTAATGCTAACAATTTGATTCTTTTACAGACAAGTGTAAAGACTAACTGATGTAGTAAAAGCCACATGGTGGTGGTTTGCTAAACTTACGTGCATCACTAGAGCAAATGTCATGTAGAAGTCCTGGGACCATTTAAAGAGTAAAATAAAATAATCTGTACTCCATGTGACCTGAAACATACAGGAAAATCTATTACTTTTGAGGGTTTTTTTAATTATTACTTTAGTTTGCATATATCTTAATTATGTGCAATTTAACTAATCAAATATATAAATTTCATTAGTACCCAGTAAATTTGTTATTTGATATGGCAGACTCTTTTATCATGTTTCACTTTAATCAAGAAAGGTAACACCTGTGGTTTATTCACAAAAGCTTCTTTTGTCAGATGAATACCCACAGGCAATGAAGCAATTACATTTGTTCCTTGTACCACTTCGACCTCCTTAGGAATAGATGAGAACTTTTTGGCTTTCATTCTTTTGTCCAACAGCTTTTGTCATTGAAGGAAGCCACTGAAATGTAAGGTAACAGAGAAACAAAATAAGATTCTTTTTAAACTCAGAGCTCTGATATCCTTGGTGGTGGAGTGCCTGCTTCCTTCGCGGTGTTAAAATGTTCCAGTTAAAGGTAGATAGCCGTGTTGGTCTGTCATAGTCAAAACAAAATAAAATAAAAAAATTCCTTCCAGTAGCACCTTAGAGACCAACTAAGTTTGTTCTTGGTATGAGCTTTCGTGTGCATGCAGGGTCTGGTGACTTCTGTTTCAGTGTATCTGAAGAAGTGTGCATGCACACGAAAGCTTATACCAAGAACAAACTTAGTTGGTCTCTAAGGTGCTACTGGAAGGAATTTTTTTATTTTATGGTGTTAAAATGTGTTGGGCCACCCTTTGAAGAGGAAAGAGCAGTGGACACTTTTGGAAAGAAACAATAATTAGAAAGCAAATATTTGATTTTCATACTTAAAATTAAAATGATAAGACATGTCAGCAATAGTTCTTTTTGCGGAGCTTTGTAATTTTGGGTGTTTTCGGTAATTTAGAATGTTTGCCTAGTTTTTTTCCTAATGTTGTTCCAAGGAGCATACAACAAAATACAAAACATTGAAAGTATCACTGTATGTAAGAGAGAAAAAAATAAACCATACTTCTTAAAGAAAAAAAAATGAAAGTATCAAATTAAAACGAAAGAAAACAGTAAGGTAGTCACTAAACATATTGGTAGCCACAAAACATATTGGTAGCCACTAAAATTTAAGTGACTAAGATGGTCAAGAAGCCGTGGCAGCTAAGCTGTAAGTCCTTGTCTGTCATCTTTAGGATATGAAAATTTCTGCAATGTGTCGCTCCATGTGTTGACTCACCCACTTACAAGCTTTGCTTCATTTTCAGGAAGGGTGATGTGGCAGTTGGAAGTAGCCCCAGCATGGGCTTCCACCACATGGTACAGATCTTCTGACATTACTGGAACAGAACAGGAGAGGGTACTCCAGGAGTGGGCAACCTGTGGCCTCCAGAAGTTGTGAAGCCACAACTATAACTTCATCCTTGGTCGTTGGTCATGCTGGCTGGGGCTGATAGGAGCTGAAAGTCCAGTGACACTTGGAAGGCCATAGGATAGCCCCCCCTGCTCTTAGGTTAATGTCAGAAGAGGTGTACAGAATAGCCAGTGGCTTTACATGCCTGGGCTACTAATAAATTATCAAGTGTGCCCATCACATAGTTCTCATCTATCCCTGGAGATGTCAAAGTGTCTCTTACATGGTCGTAATCTAGAGATGATGTGATCTTGCACTTACAAATGGAGCTTTCTTTAATAGCAGCTCCTAGATGACTTGGCTATGCAAGCTGCCATACTTTCCCCACCAAACTCTCCCATCTCTGCCCTGACCTTCACATATAAAAAGTAGGGGCCACATTTGGGCAATCGTATTGCGGCTTAATAATCCAGCCTTGCCAGAGAAAGCAAAGAAAGGTTTGTTGGGTTTCTGTTGGGAACCTCAGACCTGGGTCCAAATGCAGCCCTCTAGGCTTCTGTCTGGCCACACCCTCCACAGACCACCCCTCTGTGGTCTCCTCAGATGCTTTTGCCTAGCTGGAATGGGTCTTTGAATGTGATAGTGCCTCTTGTCTGAGTGAAGAGATGGAGGTGAGGGAGGAGTGTGCAGAAACTTCAGACTTTTGTGTGGTTGGAAGATAGCATGCTGTAAAAAGTCAGGTGTAGCACCATGCCTACTTTTGCCTCTGCCACCACTTTAATGCACCCTGTTTGGAAGTTCACCCATCACATTCCCCATCCCTGTTATGGACCAAGACATAGAATCACAGAATTGTAGAGTTGGAAGAGACCCTGAAGCTCATCTAGTCTGCAATTGCAGGAATCTAAAGCATCCATGACAGTGGTTGTCTGTATCTTCATTATTAAGGGTGGTATTCAACTAAGGTTTACTCATTAGACCAGGCATAGGCAAACTGGGCCCTCCAGATGCTTTGGGACTACAACTCCCATCATCCCTAGCTAACAGGTCAGGGATGATGGGAGTTGTAGTCCCAAAACATCTGGAGGGCCCAGTTTGCCTATGCCTGCATTAGACCCATTGGAATTAATGAACATTATGAAGTTAGGTCCATTCATTTCTGTGGGTCTACTCTGTGTAAAACGTAGTTGAATATTTACCTAATTATGACACAAAACCAATTGTTTTTAAGTGCAATGACTTTGGGCCTGCTTGACCTCAAGGGTCTTACTCAGTGTCTAGGAGACAGAACCTATTCAAATAAACAGAAGATTTCCTGGTTCACACATTATCTTCTCCCTGTGGTGAGAGCATGAGACTGAAACTTGCTTCTGCTCCCAGCTTGAATAGAATTCAGGGCCAAATATTGTCCAAACAAGCCCTTTGTCAATTCCAGGTACGTTAGTGTTGAAGTTAATAAGGCCACTCTTACTGCCTGGCTGTAAAAATGTGATAGAATAGAGTTAGCTAGTCATGGATTAAACATTAAGCTTATTATCTTTTCAAAAAGATTTAAGCAACCCAAAGGCTGGATCTAAACGTGAGGAACATGTTGGCTGTGACAGTCAAATAAATTTACAGTGCAATCCTATGACTCTTTACTCAGAAGTAACTGTCTTCAGCAGGGCTTACCCGCTAGTAAGTGTGCTTCTCAAACTGTAAAATATTTAGCTGTTTTAGTATATGAATCCTTGCATAGTGTATTTTGAGTTTTGTCCTGTATGTTCTGGATAGATGTGTACAATTCTGAAATGTTTCCTAGTTACTAATGCAGTTGTGCTACTGCTTCTCAGTTATCACAGAGCCAGTTTAAAGCTGGACCTATGGCATGCAATATAATAGCTCATGCACAGTCCATATAGACAGTAAAAGGTCTCTGTCATATGATAAGGTCACCATCATTAATTTTCAAATTATAAGGAGAGACTTGCCAGTTTGTGATGGTCATTATTGCAATATTATGTGTTGTGGATCCTGCCTGCACATAGGCTGAACTGTGATCTTAATTAGAACTTTGACAAGCCCTCTCTGATAAAATGATGAGATTATTCGTAATTGATGTCACAATCAATTACCATTTAGTTCATCACAAGCTTACTAACAGGTCTAGCCTTAGTGCTGGCCCCAGGATGTTGATGAGTGTGTGGCTGCCCTGTTCATGCTGTTACTGCGACAGCAGGGCAGATTTTCAGTCAACATCCTAATGACCTCTTTTGAAGTCTATTAAATTAATGACCCTGTCACATTGGCCTAACCTCTTACATCTTCATTTGGAAGGTTTTTTTGTGTTACAAACTAGTGTTTTTGGAGCACGTGAAAGAACAGATACTTTGGGGAGGGGGGGTTCGCTCTCTCATATCTATGTCTGTTTTAAAGAAGTGTAACATTATTAATTCATTGCATGTGTGTGCTGAAGGATAAAATTAGATTGTATTGGTGGGAAAAAATTGTATTTTCTTTCCACTATATATTTGTTATTTAATTTTGATCTTTCTCAGGTACCTAAAGGACATGTTTGGTTAGAAGGTGATAATCTCAGGAATTCTACAGATTCCAGGTGTTACGGTCCTGTTCCATATGGGTTGATAAAAGGACGCATTTGCTTGAAGGTATACTCCTGCAATCTAAAACGTGTTAATTTGACAGTTTTTATAAGTCTTGAGGCCCTGAACTACCACGATGAGACATTTTCATTATCTAGTGAAGCACAGGGACCAGGGTGTTAAAATGTTATAGGAGAGCATGATCTCCTCAAATGACTACTGCATTTAAAGATGTATAAAGCATTAGCCAACTGAGTCTGAAACCCACCCATGTAACAACAATGCAAACATAAAATCTCTTTTACTTTAGGTCGCTGTGCCCCTTTATATGGGTGGTATACGGAAATGTAACATTAGAAAGGAGTTACGTTTCTGTTTTCCAGGCTCTTCTCAAAACATATCGAATATATAAGAAATGTTCTATGCCGCTCAAAATATTGGCTTGGACCCAACAAGCAATGCACAAAATGGGGTGTTCCAAGCTCTCTCCATGTGGCAGATCCTCCTGAAAAATTGGAACCAGTTGTCAGAACTGCATATGGCAGGTACAAGTGGAATGCCTTTCCACTTCCACAAGCAGGCACTTGCATGACTCCCAACAGATCCTTGATGGATCCCACTGCTTTTAATCTTCCATTTATTCCTCTCTTCCTGACTTCTCTTAACCCAGTTATTGATTCATAAGAGGACCCGCACTCTAATTTCTTCCTAGCTAACTTGACTCAGCAGCCCTAGATGAAAGACTTTAATGTTCCTGGATTTTAAAAAAACCCACCAACCTTTTATCTACTGGATCAATATTTACATGCTGTCCAGTCTTAAAATATTCTAAATATTCTAAGCATAGTTTGTTCTTCTATTTACTTAATAACTCTTATCTTTAAAAACAATTTCCATCAGTTACCTAGATAAGAAGCTAGGTGAATAGGTTTTGAATTTGTGTTAGATTCCCTCCTTTTAAAAATGGTGTTATGCTGGCAATCCTCTAAACCTCCTATAAGAAGACAAATGTTAGGGAGGTTTAGAATTAGCCCTTTAAAGTAGGCACCTGACTTGGGTGTCATGAAAAGCTAGTAAATATATTGCTATTTTATTTCTACTCTAGAGTCACTTGTGGTGTTTTTTGCCTTAACTACCAAACAAAACTTTGACTGGACTTGAATAATTTAGAGGAGGAGCTCCATTTAGTGCTCTGCCTCAAGAAGAAAAATGTATTGGGTTGGCCTTCATAGTACTGTATTGCATATTTTTGTTGGAAGAACAGCAGCTTTTGAGTTCCTTAACAACTCATGAGTATATTACTACCTGGATCATCAAGTTGTTGTTGTTGTTTATTAAATTTGTATACCGCCCTATACCCACAGGTCTCAGGCAGTTCACAGGATAAAATCATGATATAAAAACACAAAACACATAATCAGAATATAAAACCCCCCAGCCCCCATCACATTTTAAAAGGACATTGGATGTGAATCAGCCCAAGTCCCGGTTAAAGAGGAACTTTTTGCCTGGCGCCTAAAGGTGTATAGTGAAGGCGCCAGGTGAACTTCCCTGGGGAGAGCCTTCCACAGACGGGGAGCCACTGCAGAGAAGGCCCGTTCTCATGTTGCCACCCCCCAGACCTCTCATGCAGGCAGCACATGAAGTAGGGCCTCAGAAGATGATCTCAGGGTCTGGGTAGGTTCATATGGAAATACAGTAGGCAGTCCTTGAGGTATTGCGGTCCTGAGCCGTTTAAAGCTGTATAGGTCCAAAATCTTTTCAACTGCATTTTGTTAGTTAGCATCTCTTGTTACCTCTATTTGATTTAATTCCTGCCTCAGCCACACCTCAACTAACTGTTGTAGGTAAAATACCTGGCTTTCAGAGGAATGCCTATGACCTAAGCCAGGCTTCCTCAAACTCGGCCCTCCAGATGTGTTTGGCCTACAACTCCCATGATCCCTAGCTAGCAGGACCAGTGGTCAGGGATGATGGGAATTGTAGTCTCAAAACATCTGGAGGGCCGAGTTTCAGGAAGCCTACCCTTAGCATATAACCTGCAACATAGGCCAATCACATCTGATATTAATGAAAATTATTCAAAGCCAGTTCCTCCAACCTGGATTGGTGAGACAGAAGTCATAACTCAGTGCATCTATAATGCAGTTTCCTTGCTTCTGGTACTACGTAACCATCTTTAAATGGGGGGAAATCTCTTCCACATCACAACAGTTATGAGTGGACCAACGTTATGAATATACATATTGGTAAAATTCTGCTTTCAGCAGTCACAGTTTATTCCTCTTTAACACTTGAACTGAGAAAAGGGTGAAATAAGAGACAAGGAAGAAGCAGAAGAAGAAAAAAGACGATTGCTCTATATCTTAAGTAATTTATTCATTTTATTTTTACAGCTCTGGCCTCCGACTGATTTTGGATTCCTACGTGCAAGTCCCAACAGTCACAGAATTTGTAATGACTAAGTGAATTAGGCAGAGTCATCTATGCTGACTTCTTTACTAATTTTTAAAAGGCTAGTAATATATTTTGATATAAAATAAACAAGAACATCGAGACGTTCCTTGTAGATGTAAGGGTTGTAATATTGGGAAATAATGTTGCTTCAGATATACAACAATTTCCATTTATCCCATTTATAAATCCTTCTGACAGTCTTATGGAGTTATGCCTTCTTTCATTATGGTTCTCATATCATGCTTACCGTATTTTCCCATGTAAAACACCCCCCATGTATAAGAAGACGCCTATTTTTTTGGACCGCAACAAAAAAAATGGGGGGGGGAATTTCCCAAAGTTTTTGAGCTTTTTGGGGGGGGCAGCTGCCAAACGCTATACAGCCTGCCCAACAATGCAAATCGCACACTCGCCGCCAAAACCCCATCTGCACACTCGACGCAACCATGCCTGATTGCACACATGGCATAAATAGCCCGCCCAATTGTCGCAGCCAAAGGCCAATCGTCAGCAGACCTTGCCACAGCAACCAATCACACACCCAATTGCCGCTGCCAATCTCCTGCTGGCTGCTGCCACCAATTGCCTGTCCCCCCTCTGCTATCTGTGTATAAGACGACCCACAATTTTTGCCTGTTTTTTCTAAGGAAAAAAATATCGTCTTATACACGTAAAAATACGGCACTTGTTTCCCCTCAGAACCACACATTTGGAACTAGTAGGAGTCCTGAAGGCAAGGGATTGTTATACAGTTTTAAACAGATAGTTCTTAAGTAACATGGCATATACTAGAAAGTTTATCAGATTTTTCTAAAAAGGGCAATACAGTTTCACAGGTGTAACATTTTTCAAAAGCCGAGAATAAGCAAGTGCCAGCCTATTAGGAACTTCTTTGCAAGTTTAAAGAGCGGTATTAGTACCGGTATGCTCTGGGGGCTGGATTGAATGAATCCACCACACTAGCAGGAAGCTAGCACAAGCACTCCTACTAGCTAGCAGAGCATGGCTTTCCCCTTCTCTTTCCCCTGTGCACCCCACACCACCTCCAAATCCACTCTGGAGGGCTGGGAGAGCCCCCAAAACAGCACCCATGGGGAGGAGATGGGGGATTGTTCCATATGTCAAACAGAAATGCTTGCATAAGTTGTGAGTCGACTGTACTGCATATTGTACTGGATTGGTTTTGAAATGGTAGCATGTATGCTTTCAGAAGCCCACTTTTCAGTTTAAGATCAGTATTCCAAGTCCTGTTCATCTTGGGTACAGGATGCATTACCCTCAGAAAGGAGTAATCATAATACCAGAATAGGAGGATAACATTAAATGGTGCTCACTCGTGCAAGAAGAAGAAATGGACAATTCAAATTAAAAGACATTTGGAGCATAATTTGCATGGATTTTAAAAAGGAATCTCTGATGCAGAAAGAAAACTTCGTTGTACTGACGTTCTTACAGTTATTGTACATTTTTCTACTATGGTATTTACTGACATATTGTCCATTAGTTGCCTAACACAATACATCTTGTGTGTTTCCCATATCCTTTGCGGAGTCATCGAAGAATCTCTATAAGTAATGAACAAGTATCACAGCATACTAGTGAAACCTCTTCAGCTTCTTTTTTGGAGACAATGTATTTTCCACCACATCGACATATGAGAGAATAACAGTGATCATCTGTTGAAACAATACACAGAAACAGTAATGAGTTCCATTGCAGTTTTGAATGCTACCCAAAAGCTACTTACAAAGTGTGTATGTCAGCTTATGTCTCAAGAGTTACCATAAATGTATAGTAAACTATTTTTGCAACTGAATTACATTGTACAGTAGTAGGAAATGCTTAATATGAAAAATTATTCCATGTGGTACCAGTAGGATTTTAATAAGAAAGTTAAATTATACTTTTACACACACAAAAGCAAGACAAACCCTTATTACTGGACTAGTTCTTAAAACCTGCAATATCTAAATAGTTTCTTACAATGCTGAGAACTACTGAAATTTAATGGACCTAACTCAGTCATGCTCATTATTTTCAATGGGCCTACTCTGAGTAAGTTATATATAATGTTCTATATTTGTATGCCATTCTGTTGTATTTTTTTTAATTATCATGGAACAGCTTTGCTGACCCAGGTCAGAAGAAGAGGGATGAGATTTAAGTTTACTCGCAAATCTCTGTAGGAGCTTCAGAGAAGAAAACCATAGCAAAACAGTTGTATATGTAGGCTTCAATGCATTCATGACTTAACCATTATATTCAGTTGTCGTCTTGCATCTGCTTGCATGATTACAACCCCTTCAGCATTCAGCAACAAGCAGCCCCTCTAAATTTCATACTAGTAACCAAAAAAATTGCCTAGCAACTAAAACATCACACCCAGCCATGCATATGCAAGGCTATGTGTCATTAGAAAATGTTATTGAAAACTAAATGCCCAGTATTGTAGTGCATTTCTGTAAGTCTATGATGTATGTGGTACAATGGAGGCTTCCTTATCACAAAAGCACCACCAAACTGGGGGGAAAAAATCAGAAACAGGCAATCAAAATAATGAAGGGACACTTCTGGATTTTTAGGTTTAGAAAAAGACAACTGAAGGTTGTATGGCAGTGGTTTTTTAAACTGAATGGGAGAAACATTCCTCCTCTCATAACCCTAGAACTAAGGGTTACTCAATGAAACTGATTGCCATAAGATTCAGGACAGAAGAAGTACTACTTCACACAATTCATAATGAATATATGGAATTACTGCCATAAGGTATGAGAACCATTAGCATCTATACCTTTAAAAGGGGCTTAGACAATATCATGGTTGATAAGGCTGATACCCACTGATTGATCAATTGAACCTCCAGGGACAGAGACTGTCTCTGAATACCCGTTCTCAAGGATGCAGCCAGCAGTGAAGGACTGTTGTCTTCATGCCCTGCTTTTGGGTTTCTCCACAGCACATGGCTGACTGCTCTTGGAAACAGGTTAGACTAGATGGATTCTTGGTATGTCAACAGGACTCTTCTTATTCCTACATTAACAATTCAGTTTACTCATCAATCAGTTTCACATATCTTACTGAGATTCCAGGCCATATCTTCAAGTGACACCTGAGCATCCACAGGCCATCCTTGGGTTAATTCATGTTCTAAGAAAATAAAACAGGCATTCAGTTTGAATAGCGGAATGTGAGACAGAGGCTGTAAGTTCATAGTCATATAAACTTTATTATATTTGTTGCTTTTCACACACAGAGAAGTCCAAAGCAACTTACAGCATAAAGTTAATTCAAACCTTGTACACCCTTGTGCAAATTAATTGAAACAAAGCATGTTTTCTATGCCACATGGATCAGTCTGTCAAGCACCCACAAAAGAAGATGTTTTGGGGATGCTTCAGTTATTATAGTGTTGGAAGCCTGCAGCCAATAGAAGGAATGATGCTCTTGCCACAATATATTGAGGTTCTACGAAAGAAAGTTATTCCAGAGTTGGAAAAGAGCTATCCTGATCGTACTGGGATATTGCAGCAGGACTTAGCCCCCTGTCACACATCAAATGTCGTGAAGAAATTCATGTCAGAGCAGCAAATACAGGTACTTGATTGGCCAGGGAATTCCCTGGACGTAAATCCCATTGAGAATTTGTGGGCTATATGCAAGAGTCGCCTCCGTAGCTGTAGACTGTACAACTATGGAGAAGCTCATTCAGGCACTGATTCAAGTGTGGTACAGGGATCCGAAAATCAACAGTGACTGTTCGAAACTAGTAGACTCCATGCCAAACCGTGTTCAAATGCTGCTTAAAAATAGTGGAGTTCATATCCGTTACTAATGTACGTATATGTGAGTTTAATCAGCGCCTGAATATTACAGCCTATGTGCTTCACTATTGGAAAGAGAACTGGTAAAGCAGGCAAATCTCAAAAATTGACTCCACCTCACTTCTTACAATAAATGAATGGAAGCAAGAGAGGGTAGGAAAGACTTAAGCTATTGCTTGGTAGGAAAAAAGTCTTCATTGGGCAGGACAGTAATTACAGTGCCCAAATGTTTTAAATATTTAAGTTACATCAGGGTTTGGGGTGGTAACTTGAGTCAAAAGTGTTAAAGCTTTCTTAAGGAATGGAACAAGGCCCTTTCAGCTTTCATCTGCTTCTCTACCGTGTTTCCCCTATTTTAAGACACCGTCTTATATATTTTTCCCCTCAAGAAAACACAGTATGGCTTATTTTGAGGGGATGTCTTATTTTTATTACGTAAGCCCAGCCCAGCCTTTTCCTTGGTGCCCTCCAGAACTGCGCCTATCACTATGGCTTATTTTCAGGGTACGGCTTATATTTCGCAAATGCGAAAAAAGCCTGCTATGGCTTATTTTATGACTACGTCTTAAAATAGGGGAAACAGGGTACACACTCATGTCCTTGATCATCAACAGAAAGTTCAAGCTCCTTGTGTTTTGTGCCTGCCTGATTTTAATTTCTAGCCAAACACAGAGTAGCAAATGTTTATATTCATTATACTGTACATGGATGTACTGACAAATGCTGTTTAGAGCACCCTAGGATTTCAGTTAAAAAAAGATCAGGCAGCAGGTAATGAGAACATTTCTGCTCAAGACAATTCGAGTGGTATAAGACAGCTTCCTATGCGCCTTTCAAATGTAAGAACTCCAGGGCTAGAAGCAAACATGCGGGTGGGGGGGGGGGCATCAAAGTGCACTAGAAGTTCCTGTATAAGTTCTCTCCACAGGGCATAGTCAGTAATTTATGGTTGAGAATGTTGCACAGCTTAATATCCAACCATTCATAAGATCTGACCACTACATATAGATATTGAGAATTAAGTTTGCACCAACATCTCCAAGCATGAATTTCAATTAAGCCTCAATTTTTCCTTCTGAAAATGTGTTTGCACACCCCTTCTGGACCCTAGTAAAATGTACTCGTCCCACCCTCCATGTTTGGCTCCTAGGTCAATAAGTTTCATTTGTTTTTTTCCTGAAACACCAGGTTCCATGGTAGAAATATTGATTGGGAACTCTCGGGTTCTGTGCAAGATGTATAATTCCTCAAGCTCTCAAATGTGAAATCCCATGATCTAGTCCTATACCCCAGTGCCCAGTACCAAGCACATTAGGTACTTCCCCCCCCCCTTCGGAAACCTGAATATAGATGCCTCTGTTAGGAGAGAACTACAATACATGTACCTCTACACGCTCTATTATTATTATTTTCAAACACAAGCAATTGGTATATAAATATACATGTGGCAATATCCAAGATTGACACACTTTTAGCTGCAACTCCCTACTATTTAAAAATTGCTGTCTCAAGACTAATGAAGAATGGGCTTCTTTCAGAAGTATGAACCATAGTTCACCTGTCATGCTTGTCCATATCCCCACATGTCTTAAGTAGTATGTATATTTCTGATCATATACAACTTCTATATATATTGATCTATTCTCTCCCAGCTTTTTGCCTTTACCCTTTACAGATTAATAAACAAAGCTAGGAGAAAATAGTAACAGCTAGGTCTGATGTCATATACAGGTATTATACCTTGCAAAATGAGTAGACACAGTGTAACAGTGTGATTTATCAGATTTATCAGTTAACAGCTTCAACCCCCACTGGATCAACTACACTCTAGCAAAATGACGTAAACTTGGTAAGAAGAAACAACATAACAGAACAGTTTGTTCCACTTGCCTTGCTTAGGATACCACTATACAGCTAGTTCTGTGCACAGTCACAGTTATACATACTATGGAATACAGTGGTACCTCGGGTTACAGACACTTCAGGTTAGACGCTTCAGGTTACAGACTCCGTTAACCCAGAATAGTATCTCGGGTTAAGAACTTTGCTTCAGGATGAGAACAGAAATCGCGCGGCGGCAGCAGGAGGCCCCATTAGCTAAAGTGGTACCTCAGGTTAAGAACTGTTTCAGGTTAAGAACAGACCTCCAGAACGAATTAGGTTTTTAACCCGAGGTGGCCAGGTGGTGCTGTGGGTTAAACCACAGAGCCTAGGGCTTGCTGATCAGAAGGTCAGCGGTTCGAATCCCTGCGACGGGGTGAGCTCCCGTTGCTTGGTCACAGCTCCTGCCCACCTAGCAGTTCAAAAGCACGTCAAAGTGCAAGTAGATAAATAGGAACCGCTCCGGCGGGAAGGTAAACGGCGTTTCCGTGCGCTGCTCTGATTCGCCAGAAGCGGCTTAGTCATGCTGGCCACATGACCCGGAAGCTGTACGCCGGCTCTCGGCCAATAAAGCGAGATGAGTGCCGCAACCCGAGTCAGACACAACTGGACCTAATGGTCAGGGGTCCCTTTACCTTTACCACTGTACTAGAGTTCCTTATTTTCTCCAACATCTTTTTTAAAATGGGGAACTTGCGCCAGTCCAATGGTCATAATCTCTCATAGTCAGCCTTGGGGCTGTATGGTAGTGGTGGCCAGGGCTAAAGCCAACAGTGGCCAATGCAACAGACGTAGCTACTTTCCATGTACAGTAAGCTACATCCTGGCCATGCAAGTCAGGTTTCTGCTCAGACAGCTATCCGCTCCAGCAAACGAGAGGCAGTATCTTAGTTCATTGACATATTCCAGGTAAGCCAAGGCACTCAATGAGGGTACAGATCAAGGATGGTGAGGGGCATGGCCTAGGATGATAGAAAGACCTGGAGGACCTCATTTGACCCATGGAATGGATGTTATCCACCCTTGATTTAGAACTAATACAGATACTTAAAATCACATTGGTGCTATATAATATTTTGATCACAGTTGTGCTTTGGTTTAAAATGTTCTATGAGCAAATGAATACTACCGTAATTCACTATACCTAGTTTATCATTTCAGATTACTGGTAACAGAGAATACTGGAAAGGAGCTAAATCAAACCTAAAACAAATGCCAATCTGCGAAGAAAGCAGCTCTCAACTAGTAATCTGAATTTGATAGTACCATGCTAAACTGCAAAAACGTAGGGACTCATATTGCAACTTGGCAGTTGTGGTCCACATTCTGTAAGGAGTAGTATGCATGCATTTGTGACAAACTGTTTTAGAACAAAGGTTATCCTGATGTTCTTCATTTTGGTGCAACCAGTCTGCTACCATAGTAGTTAACTATGAATAATGTATTGGTAGTGAAATTAAACACTTATTTTAACTGCCCTCATGTATTGGTGAAAAAAATCTAATTAGCACTTTAATATTAAAGCATGATTTCCCCCCATGCAATTCATTAATTAGCGGCCGATTATCCAGTATCAAGTTGGCCTGTGGTCTCTGCCTCCTTTTTGCAACATTAAATTGTGATTCTAATTTTACCTGAAATCTACACTATAGATCTCCAGGGAATGAGTTTCATCTAAATTAATCTTAATGAAGGCAATTAAAACAAATCAGACAAGTTAGATATAATTACTGGATCAATAAAACCTCTTTGACCTAACCTATTCTGAACACCTCCAGTACATTAAACAGATATATATTAAAACAAAGTTAACCCACTTACATCTAAGACTGAAATAGTAATAAATGAGAATGAGGGGGAAGGAAGCTTTATCTTCTCTTATCAACTTAATCCATCTTGGCAATTATGCTGATGCTCCAAATCACTAGAAGAAATACTACAGTACATGGAACCAGTCAAAAATACTAATACCGTTAAGAGTTTTCCTTCTTCAGTTCCTTCTATCTTTTCTATCCAATTCTATGGATAACATACTCTGTTGTTCTTTGCCAATATATATGTAATAAAATTTAGGTTTGTTTTAATGTCATTTTTGGAATTTGGGCAATATTGTATCACAACTGAACCAACCACTGAATATTCCAGGGAATTTGAAGTCTATCATTCATAGACCATAACAAAGCCTTGTTCTATCTCCAGCACAACTGAAATCTGTGTGCTTGAGGACTCAGTATGCCAGGCTGTTACAATGGATGAGAGACCTTTGAGAACCTCCCATATGTCCTTTCTGCTTTCTCTTTGCAGGAGAAGTTGGAGAACAAGAACAAAGCTATGGAAATCCACAGAATGTAAAAAGTGGACCCATATGAACATTTACCAAGGATTCACCATATGCATGTTACCACTTGGATGGTACTGGTGAAGCTGTGTAGTAAATTGGTCATCTGTACCCATACAATGGATTATATCTAAAAATTTCTACCATATTTCTAAATAAATATTGATTTTACATTATGTGTCCTTAGATGCCTCGCTGAATTTTGAGTAATACTACATAGTGAGTGGATATGCAGTTCTTTACTGATTCAGTGAGGAGGGCGCATCAGAAGCTGCTAAAAGGGAAGCCCTCCTATGTTTTATCAGCGTTGAGTGCTAAAATTATGGGGGATGGATGGACTCCATTTTAGCAGGAGATTGTGATGTAATCAGGTTTGCATGGAATCCTGCTGACCTGAGCATGATTTATTTTTATTTTTTCAAAATTTTTATTGATTTTAACAATTTTAAGCACATACCATTACAGTTAAACTTTCCATTCTTCCCCCCTCTCACTGAGGGAAGCAACAACCATCCCCTTCTCTCACAAGGGTAGGCATAAACATTGTACATTTAACATCACTAACATTATTAAGTATCATTGCTTGGGCATGGCCCAATTCTGTGGGCCAGGCATCCCTTCATTCCTCAATTTCATATTTCGGTTGACTTCCTCAATTCCCCCTCTGTTGAATTCATTATCTATCCTCTGTAACAGTTTCCCAAACTCCTAAACTTCATAATAGTCTTTAATACAAAAATCCTTTTACTTAAACCACTCCTTTTTTCAGACCTCAGCATCTTAGTACTTCTGATCCTTTCCTCACTCCTTGTCAAATTCCCTACCTGAGCATGATTTAAGCCCTATTAATCAGCAGATGAGTAGGGCTGAACTCGGCTCACTTGGGATGCTCACTTCTGTTCATACTGGGGACAGGCACACACAGCCAACACAGGATTTAACCCCACCCTTATGTCTGTCAGATGATGGACATGAAGGAAAATGGCCTCACAGGTCAACTTGTACCCGTTGTGGGCCAAAGTTGGCCCATGGACTGGAGGTTCTTCGTTGCATGTCTTGCAAGCCTAAAATTCAAGAAAATTAAAAGGGATGCTGGGAATCTTTTTAAACAGCATTAAATAACTATTAGAAGCAAACTTCAGTAACACTTTGCCAGAAAGACTAGCTCAGTATTGTCTACACTGACTGGCAGCAGTTGGTTCTCCAGGGTTTCAGACAGGGGTCTTTTCCCTCCCCAAAGCACTTGCTCCAGAAGGTGGGGCAGGGGGAAGGAAGACCAGCCCCCATTAAGCAAAACTAAAAGCCATAAAAGAAGTGGAAGAGGGGGTAGAGGCTTGCTGTAACTTGGTGTTATGCTAATATATGGTTTGAGTATGATGTACAAATTTATGAACACTGTAGGGCCACGAATACACTGCTACCATTCAGGCTGAACCTTGCCTGAAACCCACTAAACTCTCCTGGTAGTGCAGGGGGAGCTTGTAAGTCCTAATGGCAAGAACCCTTCCCTTAAGTCCAGCTCTAGAAATAATAATAAAGATTGAGGAGCTTCAGATTTACTTTCAGATTCTAGCACCTGAGAAAGATTCATGAGATGCGGCTTGATCAATACATATATTTCACAGCACTGCAAAATCACACCATTTAAAGTGGAAGATCAGATTAAATTCATTTTTATGTTCTTCGGACTTTTTCTCACAATAATTTATATTAGATTATATTCAGTTATATTTGGTGAACTGACGATTTGCAACTTTTAATCTTTATATCGTTTTTATTGTGTGTATATAATTGGTGTAAACTGCTTTGATTTTTATAATGAAATTGTAGTATACAATAAAAATAATTTAAACAAACAAACAAATAAAATGGCCAATTCTCAGTTCACGATTCTATCACAATTCAGAGGTGCTTGTTTAGGAATGGTTGTGTTATAACACTGCAATCAGAATTAATATTCTTGAGCATTTGGTTGTCATTTTAAAATTATCATAATAATATAACAGGTTGAGATCTTTGTTATTGTGTGTAAATATTAGGGGCTGTCACCCCTGCTCACGTTTCTCAGCATCCCTCCCTACCGACTCTCCAACGCCCTCCATTTACACCTTGCCCAACCCCCAACCCCTCACAGCTTCTTTAATCCCCCACCCCCTTCTACCCTCTCATCCCTCAACAACTCCTTCAACCCCAGCCCTTCAACACCTCCATCTCAGCTTACACACCAACTCTCCCCTTGCCAACCCCATCCTCTCTGTTAGCCCAAAGTTCTCCTTCACCCACCGCTCACCCCAACCCCCTCACAACCAGTGCTTTTCTTCTAGAAAAATAAGGAGCCGGGAAATCCTCTCATCTTCCCCTCTTGGAAACCAAGAGGGATGTGTGGAATCCTTCCCAGAATCTTCCAAAGGCTTCCAAAAATCAGCACAATTGCAAGTGCAGTCGCAATTCTGCCTGCTAGCTTCAATCCGAAGGGAGGGTGGGGGGTGAGCAAATGGCTTTCAGGCACTGTGCCAGAAGCACAGAGACAAATCAAATCCCAGACTTCCTACCAACTGAGGAGCTAAGGAGGGAGCATCTCAAACATGGGAAGCTGTTCTATAAATATTGGTAGACTGACTAGCAATGGATCTCCAGGTTTTCAACACAAAATCTTTGCCCAGACCTTCCTTGAGATATGATGGGAATTGGATTTTTTGCACAGAAAGCATGTGTTTTATTGTGGAGTTCCAGCTCTTCCCCACTGTGAGTGCCTCTGAAGTGCTGCTGTGGGGGCAATTCTCATCCAACCTCTCCAACTCTGAGAGAAAGCCTGAGGCTTGTCAAGCCTGGCAGAAGACTCACCATAATGCTGTTTTAGAAAGCTAGTCTCTCTTATGGCAGTGCCCATTGCTGCACCCTAAGTCATCCACCCACTCCTTATTTGGGCAGTTGTTCTCAACCATTGAACTATCAGGCAGGTTTGTCAATAAGCTTCCCATTTTCAGCAATCACTTTAACAGCAGCAAGTATTGTTTTGGAAGAACAGGACTATAAATGCCCAGTAGATCCCAATGGATTTAAAGGGATTTAAAATGTGTTGCTTTCCTTTAAATCAATTTCCTTTCAATAAAATTGTTTTGGTATACTGCAACAACACATCAACTTTAGCTAAAACCAAAAGTTGTGTATTATATGCATCCTTGCTGACACTCCACTGATTGCAACGTAAGTTACACAGCCACTGCTACTACCCAATCTCTCTTTTCCAAGTCCCTTCAAGCCTCAGTAGAAAAACAAAGGTTGCACAGAATCAATGCCTGTAGATTTCAATCAAAGCAAATTCCACACGCTTTGCTTATCTGAATGGGTAGCAGCACGAAACATTAAAAAAAAGCAAATCTGGAAAAGCTTCACAATCTCAAAAATTAAAATATGCATTAACTGTCATTTTCTGTGCATTGCTTGTAAGGACATAAAGCTTAATTGACTGAACTGACTTTTATGCTAGAGTGTATATCTCAAAGTGTAACTACAAAATGGACAGAACATAAACAAATACATTTCTGCCAATTTTTACACAAGGGAAATTTCTTAACCCCAGCTCCAAGTTAGTCTCTCTCCCTCTCTCTCTTGGCAAAACCAGCTGCTCTTTCTATTAAGCTACAAGCCAAAAAAACTAATTCAAAAATAATTTTGCTCATTTCAGTTTTAACATCTAACATCCCAAATAGCACATTTTGAAAAAAGAGAGAAATATAGACACCAAATAATTCATGATTAAAAAAATAAGCTTGTACACGCCGTATATTCTTCCGTTGATTATGTGTATCTGCCAGCCACGCTGACTAAGCTTTTGTTTCTCAAATAAAATTGTGGCAACCTTAACAGCAGGGAACTTAAAACAGCAAGAGAGAGAAAGGTTTGATGGTGTGCCAGCGTACAATGGAAGGGAATTCAATAACATGCTGCAGAGACAGTGAGCTTTTATCAGACACACTGAAAAGTGGTGGTAGCTACACGTCAATGCTGGACCAGAGTGTGTTACCGCAGAGTGCGACTGAGTGTTTTCCCCACAGGCAATACACTATTATTGACTCCCCCCATTAACATGTAGGGTGGATATACATTTATTGAAGGTTCTAATGGAAGGCTGAGGGACTCCTATCCTGAGGCCAGAGCAGAAAGACAGCCTATCACTTCATGTAATGGTAGCCCATGTGTGACAGACCTGACCTACATTTCCCCCTTTCTTTCTCACAACAGCCTGTCACTGTTTTAAGATGCTATTTTCCCCAAGATGTACATATGTGTGTGTGTGTGTGCGTGTGTGTGCCGGAACTGCCTGGTTAATGCATTTAACTGGAATATAACTTGCTTCCTTAGACGCTTATACCAGGGATGCATTATGACAAATATTCTGAAATAGGCTCGATTCCTAAAGACTGGTAGAAAGGATACACTTTAATGATTGTGAAGTGTTTATAAATATGCGGCAGTATACCTTTGACACAGATTACTCAAAACCTGTATCTAAAATGCAGCAACAGAATGTAGCAAAGGGCATAACTTAAGTAATTAAGAACATTTAATGAAACTGCTTTAAATACTGTCAAATGAGAAATGGTTACTAAGTCATTATTATCATCCAAGTTCTACATTCATTAGAATTAGTATAACAACTACCACCTAATGCTTTGTCAAAAGTAATTTAATGTTTTTACTGCTTAATGGATATGGAGTAATCAGTATAAATAATGTATCTAAATATGGAAGTGGGTAAGAGCAAATGAAGTGTTTCGGTCAAACAAAAAGCATTTTGAAAAAAATACCACTGAGCTACCACTCCAGCTTCTGCTCTCAAAAGCTGCTGCTGCTACTACTACAGCACTCCTTGGCAGGAACCTACCACGCCGCTGCAGGTCATACTCTTTTTTTGTCTCTTCATTCCCTAGAATTTTCCACGCTCGATCAATTTCGATGAACCTCTGCATGCGCGCCTCCACTTCTCCTGCTGGCACATCTGCGCTCTGTTTGTCTGGATGATACTGCCAATCAAAAGAAGGAAAGGGAAAGGGGAGGGGGGATGAAGGGGGAAATCAATAGTAAATATGAGATCTATTTTAAGTGTATGGAGGATGTATAGGTCTGAACTATGGTGCCAAGGAAAACAAACAAAGGAAGCAGCATTGGCCACAAGAGATTGCTGCCAGGTTAATTAGACCACTGGAATAGCAGCAAATACACCAGTGGCACAAATGTCACAATGTGCACTGACAGCATTTTCTGGATAATTTGCTGATGGAATCATTGGTCTTATGGACAATTTACCTAGAGAGAATGACTAATGCAAACAGAAATAGGTATACACAAATAAAAATAAAAAATAGAAGTAAGGGGAAGTCTATTTTTTTAGCCTAATGTAAATAACATATAATTTTTCTGTGGTTACTTTTTTAATTTTTAGGTTTTGGCATTGAAACAGTCAACAGAAGATACAAAATGGGATATAAATTTACCATAAATGTAATTCTATTTTTAATCTATGATTTACCATCTTTAATTTATTCCAATCCAGTGAATAAAAAGTCTCTCCAAATTTCTAAAGTAATGGGTCACTGGATAATATTTTGTGCTGTTTTCAGTTTTGAAATAATGTTTGGGGACAGGGCTAAAAGGTAACATGTGTAAGGGCAAAATGATATAGTAATTTCTGCATTAGTTTTGCTGAACACAGGATTGTAAAGTTAATTAGATTTTAGTAAATATATAAGAAATGATCTGAATTTCTAGTATTTGTATAGGTGTCACCAAAAGAAACCACCTCCCCAAACAACATAAAATTCTAATGCCATTTGTCACAGTTCTCTCACTTATTATTTTTAAAAACATATATCCTACTGTTAACTTAACTCGACACATCTCCATAATGTAACATAATGATTATTTAAACTAAGGTATAAAATTATGAGGAAGCACCATTCCAAATGAAAAAGTCATTCATGGGTTTAGAATTTGTAATGTATAAAGGAGAAAAACATAGCTTGGCATGACTACTATTTGTGTGTGTGTGGATTGTGTGCACAATCTTAGATTATAATGACCAACTAGTCTTCTTCACACAATTAGGTAACTACTTTTCAGTAGCTACTAGGAATATGGGCAGAGATTTCAAAGTTTGTCTTTCAACAGAAAGTTCCTTATGTGTCCCCAATGCTTCCAACATCTTTCCCTAGACTTGGAGGACAACATCTGTTCACAGATGCAAACTGGCCATCTCTTTTTATATGTGATCCCACCTAAAGGAGGGATTGCGTGGCAAAGTGTCAATGTGAAATGTGGCCCCAGTTACTGCAAAAGATGCAACTGGAACTATAGACATATCTGCAGTGGAGATTTGTCTCCATATTCATTCTATGTCATAATCTACAGTGGAAGGGTTCTCTGGAAGAAGGAAAGCACCCTGCTTGGATGTGTGACTTGGTCTCCTTTAATGTAACCATGAAAAAAAATTAAGTACTTCAAATTTCTATAATGATTTGTCTTTTTCACTACCCTGATCCAGCTCAGGAGACCCTAGTCTTGCATCTTAGCATACAAACAGGCTTTCATGCACTTGCTGAATCAGAAAACATGGTTGCAAACTGAATATGCAATGAAATTCACATATGAAACTGTAACCTTCAACCGCTGTTCATTAATCATATTTTAAAATATTACTAAATATAACTGGGGTTAGATTGGTGTGTTGATTTCTGAGGAGTGAAAAGCAAGTCATTAATATTTAAAATAATTACTCAAAAATACCATGAAAATAAGTCTTGTCTGTCAAAAAAGAAAAAAAAGAGAGTGCAGGAACCTTCTTCAGTAAATCCTTTTGAAATTAATAGATGCAAACTGCCTGAAATCAAAGCTATAAATACTGTATGTACCAAAAAGGGCCACAAAACAATACTGTATGGGACAAAATAGCCTTATAATACTAGTTATTAAATTCATCTCATTATTATGGGTGGAATCCAGTGGGTGGAATCCAATTGCAGAACTGGACTTCTTCTTCCTATACCCCCGCTGTGCACACTCCAAATCTGTTCCGAAGGGTCCCTTAAATCTCTAGAGCGGGTTTTGGGTGTCACTCCATATGATGAATCTTAGCAAATGCTTGGATTTGGGAAGAAAACAAAATGATAGGATAACTTTACTGTTCTGGATAACTTTTATTACGCAGCTATGTTTGCACTTCTAGATAAATAGCATTGCTATCGGAACATACTTTGGCTACCTCATGAGAAGAGAAGACTCTCTGGAAAAGACCCTGATGTTGGGAAAGATTGATGGCACAAGGAGAAGGGGATGGCAGAGGACGAGATGGTTGGACAGTGTTCTTAAAGCTACTAACATGAGTCTGACCAAACTGCGGGAGGCAGTGGAAGACAGGAGTGCCTGGCGTGCTCTGGTCCATGGGGTCACGAAGAGTCAGATACGACTAAACGACTAAACAACAACAAATCGGAATATACAGCACTTAGGCATGCTGCTGCTGTACAACAGCATCCCATTTTTTCCATGATATACACACATTTCTGAAACAAAAAAAAAAAAAAAAAAAAAATTCCTTCCAGTAGCACCTTAGAGACCAACTAAGTTTGTTCTTGGTATGAGCTTTCGTGTGCATGCACACTTCTTCAGATACACTGAAACAGAAGTCACCAGACCCTTATATATAGTGAGAGGGTGGGGAGGGGTATTACTCAGAAGGGTGGTGGGAATGGGCGATTGGCTGATAGGTGAGGTAAACCTGTTGACGACTGTTAACGACTGCAATTAGTCTTACATGACTAAAAAACTTACACTGGTGCCAATGCAATTAGTCTTTTTCATGACTAAAAAACTTACACTGGTGCCAATGGTACCAAACCTTTCCAGTCTACTTGCTGCATTGGGGTGGGGGGAGTGATTTGGGAAGGGGGGGGGTTCACAGCTGGGTAGGGGAGGACTAACTCAGCCAGAATAAGATTCCCCACCCTTGGAGTATAGAATCCCAACCCTAGGATAGTTTGTGGAAAAGATATCAAAAGCCTGGGAACAGCAGCTTTTCCTGTGCCTTTCCCTTGTGTTGTGAGCTCTCCCATCCAACACACTTCCAAAAATAAAGCAAAAATGCTTTGAAACTCCCCGCCCCCCAAACTAGAATGGAGCAAAGGGACACTAGTCCAACACTAGCTAACCAGGCACCACAGTAAGTCAGCAGATATAATTTGTATATATTACATATAAAAAAGCCAGCTGTATTATTTCCAATTTATTTAAAATATTTCTAAAACACTGTTCACCCAAGGATTCCAGGATGGTGTACAATTAGCATTAATTCACAAACAATAACAAATTTGACAAACTTCATAAGAAATAACGAACTGAAAAGTTTGATAAAAGCTAACTAGTAGGACAAAAAGAATGCCACATTTTTAAGTGTCTGGGCAAAAAACAATGTCTTAGTGCCAGTTGTACTTTTTGCAGGGAGGGCCTTCTAGAGCAGGGGTAGGCAACCTAAGGCCTGGGGACCGGATGCGGCCCAATCGCCTTCTCAATCCGGCCCGTGGACGGTCCAGGAATCAGCGTGTTTTTACATGAGTAGAATGTGTCATTTTATTTAAAATGCATCTCTGGGTTATTTGTGGGGCCTGTCTGGTGTTTTTACATGAGTAGAATGTGTCCTTTTATTTAAAATGCATCTCTGGGTCATTCAGTTTTGTTTTTTTCAAAATATAGTCCGGCCCACCACATGGTCTGAGGGACGGTGGACCGGCCAACAGCTAAAAAAGGTTGCTGACCCCTGTTCTAGAGCCAAGCCACTGCCACAGTGTAGGTCCTTTCCTTCGTGCATAAATAGCAACTTCCACTAGGAACTTACTGTTTCAAAGTACAGTGGAACCACAAAGGCTCTGTTGAGACTAAGGTCTCAAACTTGAAAAAGGTGCTGAGCACAGGAGTGAATTAAATGTTCTTCAGCAATGTTAAAGTAGCTGCATTTAGACTCAACATTCTAAATCTATTCCCGATTCCTGTCTGTGGCCGGGGGTGGGGTGGGGTACAGGATGAATTGCTTGCCCAAGTAAAACTGATTTTTCTGAAAATATGTTAGCACAATTGGGATCCAAATACTGGCTTCAAAAATCCCAAGTGTAAGAAAAGCCTAAGGAAAACGTATTCTAGGAAAGCAAGCATATGCCTTACTTCAAGTGGCACCTTGCTGTTAAAAAGCTTGGGGTGTGGGCCTGAGAAATCCAGGATCAAATCCTTGTTAATCTGTCTACTTAAACACTATTATTACTTGGCCTAAGGGCATATGTTAGAGCATTCTTTTTTCTTTAACTTGGAGACACTAGGGTCCTTTAGATCTAATGGGTAATGCATGGGTAATTTCGATGACCTGAACAAGTCCCTTCCCCCACATGAACCCATGCACACAGTAAAATTACTTTTGGAGGCCCTTGTGCAGGTGCCCACACTTTAGTGGTAAGACAGATGGCCACTGGCAAACTTGCTTGCTTTACATGGCACCCCTCTTTAGAAGACTCTTATCTAGGTTAGTTCACCTGTACCTAATTGCCTGCCTTTTTGGTACTGAACAAATATATCCAGTTACAGGTAGGTAGCCGTGTTGGTCTGCCGTAGTCGAAACAAAAAAAATATTCCTTCCAGTAGCACCTTAGAGACCAACTAAGTTTGTTCTTGGTATGAGCTTTCGTGTGCATGCAAGAACAACCTTAGTTGGTCTCTAAGGTGCTACTGGAAATATTTTTTTTATTTTGTTTTGACAAATATATGTTTATTTTCCTAGTCTCTTAAAATTCCAGTTGATATTTTGTGTTTCATTTGGCTGTACATTTACCATTACAGATATGTGACGAACACCTTGCAAGTCGAACCTTTGGCTCCTGAACGCCGCAAACCCGGGAGTGTTCTGGTTTGCGAACGTTCTTTGGAACCCAAACAGCCGATGCTGCTACTGTGGCTTCCAATTGGCTGTAGGAGCTTCCTGCAGTCAATCGGAAGCCGTGCCTTATTTTCCAAACGTTTTGGAAGTCGGATTCTGTTAACTTCCGAGGTACGACTGTAGTTACTTAGAATTATAGTGGCCTCTTAAAATTAATTGTTCACAGTGGCTGATGATTTAAAATGAGTATGAAGGGCTATTTACCTGCTCAGAAGTAAGACCACCTATTATTCCCAGACAAAATATGTTTACTGTTGCACCCACCCCAATCTCTGAGCGGTGCGAGATTCTAGGAGGTCCAGGCACACCGACAGGGTTCGGTTTCCTCAGAATGAGAGACAGCAGAGACTGTGGTGTCTTTAGGATATATGGTTTATTCACACATATATACAACATGAGCATACGATGGAGGGGCTCACAGCATTAACACCCCAAGAGGATCTTGCTTCTCCCACAGCCGTAGCCTAGGATTCAAAAGAGAATCAGGCATGGCTCTGTTTCTTGCAGCTGCCCAGCCTGCAGTCTGCTACTTCTTGCTTCTAGCTCTCACACACAACTCATGTCCAGTCTTTGCCTTTCTAACTACCAGCGAGTTGTGGGAGGCAGCCCACCCATATTCTGTCTGGCATAAAGTCACTTCCCTTGTTACCTTAATGGCCCATACTTAGAGGGCCATTACTTCACCAGGAAGCTATCCTGGCTATTCCAGGAACTGGATCCATGCTGGATCCAGGAATTAGAAAGGGGCTCAGGCATACAGACAACCCCCCACCCCGGCAACTCAGCAATACTGAAACTGTATGACTCAGTTCAAATATACTAATATTCCTACTATTTGACTGTGTAAACGTTCTATAAACTTCAGATAATAAAGCATTAGATCTATAAAATGTTTTACTGTAACATTTCAAGTTTTTAATTCTTACAGTGCTGTATTTGCTACTCATGATGGCTTAGTTTGGGTGACTTTAAGGAAATGAAGTTTCAAATGAAACGACACTATATTTTTTTAGCCATACTCACATTTTCAGTGGTACCGGTAGTAAGTTTTGAAATTTCCTACTAGCCATGATCTAGCACATGTTCACAAGCTCTCTTTGTGCAAGAAGATTTGGAAGGATTTGAGGAAGGGGGGCAAGAAGGAGCTGCTGAAAAGGAGAAAGTACATGCACAATTAGTGTGCACACATCCCTTTGAATTACTACCACTGCCCTGTAGTGTAGCTGAAGCTATTTTGCAGCATAGTATTAAAAACTAAAGTGTGGAAAACATCAGTATCTGGTTACAAATGGAGGGAATTAATATGATTTAAGTAACGGTAAAGGTAAAGGTACCCCTGACCCTTAGGTCCAGTTGCAGACGACTCTGGGGTTGCGGTGCTCATCTCGCTCTATAGGTAGAGGGAGCCGGCGTTTGTCTGCAGACAGCTTCTGGGTCATGTGGCCAGCATGACTAAGCCGCGTCTGGTGAACCAGAGCAGCACACGGAAATGCCGTTTACCTTCCCGCCAGAGCAGTACCTATTTATCTACTTACACTTTGACGTTGGCAGGAGCAGGGACCGAGCAACGGGAGCTCACCCCGTCGCGGGGATTCGAACCACTGACCTTCTGAACGGCAAGCCCTAGGCACTGTGGTTTAACCCACAGCGCCACCCGCGTCCCATAAGGGGCCTGCTGTTGTTGTTGTTTAGTCATTTAGTCGTGTCCGACTCTTCGTGACCCCATGGACCAGAGCACGCCAGGCACTCCTGTCTTCCAATGCCTCCCACAGTTTGGTCAGACTCATGTTGGTAGCTTCGAAAACACTGTCCAACCATCTTGTCCTCTGTCGTCCCCTTCTCCTTGTGCCCTCCATCTTTCCCAACATCAGGGTCTTTTCCAGGGAGTCTTCTCTTCTCATGAGGTGGCCAAAGTATTGGAGCCTCAGCTTCAGGATCTGTCCTTCCAGTGAGCACTCAGGGCTGATTTCCTTAAGAATTGATAGGTTTGATCTTCTTGCAGTCCATGGGACTCTCAGGAGTCTCCTCCAGCACCATAATTCAAAAGCATCAATTCTTCGGCGATCAGCCTTCTTTATGGTCCAGCTCTCACTTCTGTACATTACTAATGGGAATACCATTGCTTTAACTATACGGACCTTTGTCGGCAAGGTGATGTCTCTGCTTTTTAAGATGCTGTCTAGATTTCTCATTGCTTTTCTCCCAAGAAGCAGGCGTCTTCTAATTTCGTGACTGCTGTAACCATCTGCAGTGATCATGGAACCCAAGAAAGTGAAATCTCTCACTGCCTCCA
Source organism: Darevskia mixta (assembly GCA_034641385.1). Taxonomy (NCBI): domain Eukaryota; kingdom Metazoa; phylum Chordata; class Lepidosauria; order Squamata; family Lacertidae; genus Darevskia; species Darevskia mixta. The sequence continues at coordinate 13,574,611 of JAWWNH010000066.1, forward strand.
TTTCTTCCCCTTCTATTTCCCCTTCATGGATCACTGCCTTGTCGTGGTGAAGGGGCTTGAATTACTCAGGGAAGCTATGGACAGGTCAAGATGGACAGGTCATAGTGGAGAGTTTGGACCAAACGTGATCCACCTGGAGGAGGAACCGGCAAGCCACTCCAGTATCCCTGCCAAGAAAACTCAATGGACAAAGACAACAGGCATAAGGGGCCTACATTCACCCAAATCTTTGATTTTTGTACCCAATATTCATAGCTGCAGTTCATATATCATGCACTCCAAAATGTGGCTAATTATTTAGGATACCTACTGTATCAAGGTAAAGCATACAGCACACAGATCTGCTGTGAAACAGTTCTGCCAATTTGTGAGAGAAGTCACCAGAGGGAGGGGAGGAGGACAAAGCCTGAAAAACCAACTCAGTCAAATGAGAAGCCAACAGAAATAGTAGTAGTAATAGTAGTAATAATAATAATAATAGTAATTTCACAAGCCAGCAAATGGCAATCAAAGATACAGACATTTGAACTTCATGGGGTGAGACATTCCATAACACTGGGAAGGCCCTGAGTTCCACTGGCAGTGGAGCAATTTTCACTACCTAATTCTTCCCCCTCTCTGTCATATCCTGTGATCTCTTGAAAAGCTACTGCAAAGGGCTGGTGGAATCTCCTAAACAGTGTGGGTGGTGGTTGTAGGTGGAAAAAAGAATTTGTGAAAGTAACAATCCTGGCCATCTTCCTCCAGTGAAGTACTTCTCCTGGATTCTGGTTCACTCCATGAACTGAAGGAGCCCTTCTGTCGCAGAGTCAAGGCTGGATCTACTGCACCATTGCCAACCCCAATCAATCTTACTTCCACCATAGATGAGACACAGAGAAGGACTTCCTTACCAGATCTTAATACATACAAGATGATCTGGCAGGTCCAAGTCATTTAAGGTTTTACAAAGGAAAGACCAACAATTCGTATAGTGACAGGAAACAATCTGGTAACTAGTCTGGGTGTTGCTGGATAGTACAGTGGTACCCCGCAAGACGAATGCCTCTCAAGACGAAAAACTTGCAAGACGAAAGAGTTTTTCGTTTTTGGAGTTGCTTCACAAGACGAATTTCCCTATGGGCTTGCTTCGCAAGACGAAAACGTCTTGCGAGTTTCCTTTTTCTTTTCAATGCATTCCTATGGGAAACCGTGCTTCGCAAGACCGTGCTTCGCAAGACAACAAAACTCGCAGAACGAATTAATTTCGTCTTGCGAGGCACCACTGTAATGTAATCCTATAAGTTGCTGGTACTATCTGGAACAACAAAAATTTCAGACTTTCAAAACTAACCTCAAGTAGAGTGCACTGTAGTAATCCAATCTAGATGCATGCGACCACTGTCAGGTCTGACATAATCAGAAATAGACACTGGTAGCCCCAAATGGGCAAGGCACTCCTGGACACTGTTGCCATCAAGGAATCCATGTTTAAAGCTAAATAAATTTATGGATTCTTTAGAGGATTCTTTAGCATAGATGCTGTTCTTACATCAGGAAGTTTCTAGCAAGACAGCACTGATACCTGGGCTTATATATTTATAATGGCTTAGATCCAGAGTTGCCCTTCTGTGAATTTTAGGGTTGAATCCAGAGAAGCCGCTGAGAGTGGCTGGGGCAACCCAGTCAGATAGGTGGGATACAAATAATAAAATTATTTGTATTATTATCTTCTACTCATGGAATCTCCTGTACAAAGAAGAGCAATGGATTTTGGCCAATCCCCCTCTTCCTCCTCTGCCTTTCCCACTCTGGTCTGGAGACTCTCCAATTTTCCAGAGCAGATATTCTGGAGTCTGCAGGAAGGAAGAGGAAATCAGCAAAAAAATAGTCTCCCCTTCCATTCTGAGAGTGGAGCTCAAGGAACATTTTTTTTGGGGGAAAGTATTTTTATTCCACCTTTTGGAATAACCTCAGTGACTGACAAGAAAAACACTGAAATACATAAATCTCTAACTTACAGGAGGGGGGAACCTACAATTGGCTGGTGACTAAAAATTAAAACCTGGATTAAACAAAACCAGAACAGCAAATGACGCAAATAACTGTTATATGCACAGCGACAGGGTTGAGTAATGGAGGTGGAGGGGTCACGATTCAAAGACATGTTATTATGTCATGATTCACAAGTATAATTTAAAAAGATGAACCCCCGCCCCCTTTGTTATGGTGTGCCCGTTGCTACCGTAGTGACATAATGTACTTTAAAATAATTAAAGATTCAGGCTGCAATTGTAAACTGACTTGCCTGGGAGTAAGCCCTATTGAATCCAACAGGACTTACTTCTGAATAGGCACGGTAAGGATTGAGCTGTAAACCATAGTGCAGGGTGCAAACATATCCTTTAGTACACCCCGTTAACCTGAGGCAGAGCAAGCAAGCGTTTGTGCTTATAAAGTTGGAGAGGCTCAATATTACAGGTCTGAGAGCGAGGTAAAGCACCAACTAGCCAGTTCCCAGCAAAATCAGTGGGGGCTTCTCAACACTTCACAAGACCAGTTCCTCAGCCAAGCAAAATCCATTTGAAGTGTTTTTCTTTAGCTACTATACAGACTTAATGACTTGCACATAAAAGGTCTTGTACAACAGCTAGCCTGAAGCAACAGTGCACTCTTTGCTCTGTGGCCTACATGGTTCATCAGGTACTAATTAGGTAGCATGTTCTGTCAACGCTTTCATGCTTTTCTTCTATTAATTGATCATTCTGCCAAATTAATGACATTGCTGTACCAGCTTTGAATTCCCTTAGCTCCTTTACCTGTGAGACACACAGAAGCAAAAGAATACCCTAAAAGGTCACAAGTTAACTGTCCCTGTTCAAGATTTGACGTCAACGTTAAAAACATTTTGCTGAAAGGTTAATTACATCTACCTAGTCTCTATAAACATCTCCTTGAGACTAAATCATACCCCTCTTATCAAACTAACTAAAAGAACATAACTAGTATACAACATTAGGAGCATGGATATAGCTGAAAAGAATAAAATAGTGTCAAAACTCTTGATTAGATATTTAAAAATAGTCTAAAGGAGAAAGGAAAAGGAGGAAAAAGGAAAAAGGAGGGAGAAACAAAGACTGCATGCAATATTAGTTAGCTTTGACTAATTGTAAAAGAAATTAACCCTAAGTGTGACACACTTCTAATTAGCAGGACACAATCACCTTCTCTAGTTGTTTAATAAAAAGAGTTTACACATACATGTGGAAATTTTGCATTTGGACTCAAGGGAGAGAATGATATCTACACATTTCTCAGGGCACTTCTTTAAAGTATGTTTAAAACAGCATTATTTTCAGTCACCCTTATGTCCATTAAAACTGCAAGTACAGCAATGTGCACTAAATTATTATTTAAACGTCATTATTAACTCTGTCACAAAACAATTTATAAATTTAAAAGACACATATTTTAAAGATATAAGGCATATATTATGAACAATTAGAACATTATAAATAATTGAGACATAATGTTTCATCCATTTTTACACTGCATTAGGACATAAAGTAAAAACAAAACAAAACCAGGGACAAAGAGTTCTCATCAAATACAACACACTACTGCCACCTAATGCATGCTCAAATAATACTTCCAAAGGCATTGAGTTTTCTCCACACTATTTATAAAACAGAGCTATACCAGTGGACCTATTTATTTCATTTGGTTATCATCTTTTTAATTAATGCTTTTAGATTTATAATTTCTCCCACCCAGATGTTTCCCTTAGACAAGCATAAACATACATTCTTTCAAATATGCAAGCTAGGAAGTAGGGACCAAAATTCTGCAGATGAACAAAAGCAAAGCATTTCAATTGCAGCAACAATTAAAAAAAATGCAGAAAATTAGCAAACATGTGCATATCATGAGCAATCGCTCCGTGGGTACCTAGTTACATAGTGGTACAGTTGCTATATTGACAGATGGGTGTTATATGGAAAAAACTAACTAATTTCTCAGCATATGAAGAGGTGCTTAGAAAACAGGGTTAAAAAACACAACCAAACTGCCAGGTTCATCTATGCATGTTCTAATGATCACAAAATGACCTTTTAGTCTTCTTATGGACTCAGTTTTGAAATTTTATCTCTGAGTTCACATCACCAACATACAAGTTATGACCACTGCCTCAGTGAGGTTCTGAACTCATTTAAATACTGTATACCTCTAGACATAAAACCTCGGTTTGGGCTTCAGTGCAGCTGTACACATACCGGTAGTAGGCACAATTAACAGCATTGCTGGCTTTCCCACTGGAAAATCTCTCAGATATTTCAAGGACACTACAGATTCTGAGGGTGGGCCATCTAAACGGGCCCACCACACTTACTGGGGGGTGGGGGAATTGCCATCATCAGTTCAAACTTAACCAGATAATGGTCAGACCCTTATCTTTAATCTATCCCTCATATTGATAGGGGTAAAAATTAAATTGAGGGTGTGTGCCCTGCCTGGTATGTTTAGAAAATAATAATAGTAACAACAACAATAAACAAACAACAACAATTTTATTATTTATACCCCAGACATCTGGCTGGGTTTCCCCAGCCACTCTGGGTGGGCTTCCAGAAAAAAAAAATGTCAAACATTAAAAATTTCCTGACACAGGGCTGCCTTCAGATGTCTTCTAAAAGTTGCGTGGTTCTTTATCTCCTTGACATCTGATGGGAGGTCATTCCACAAGGAGGGCGCTGCTGCAGAGAAGGCCCTCTGCCTGGTTCCCTGTTACTTCACTTCTTGCAGTGAGGGACTGAAAAACATCCATGAAGGATGGAATCCAGATCCAATGGAGACCACATTGCAGGGAGGGGTTTTCCTCACTTAAAACATCAGCTTAAAAGAGTATTTACCTCAAGTTTTAAATATGACATTAAAAAAAATGGGACAAATAGTAGTGGGGTATGTGTTGATTTTCAGGGGGGGGAGTTCTATGGATTGGAGGTTTTCAGACCTGGAAATTGGGTAGACAGAGTTTGTGACTGGGCTGCACTTCCCCTGGAAGAGTGAGTATGTAGTTGGAGACTACTCCCATATCCAGCATTGTCACTGGAGCCCAGGCTGCTTCAGTAGTGAGGAGTGCTTTTTTTCTAGTTTCAGTGTTATCATGGCCCCAGAGACCAGGATGCTGAATCAGAGACTACGGTGCTACCAGCTAATGAGACAGAGTGGGTCCCTCACTCTGAGAGGCCAATGAGCAGGGGACCACTGTGTCTGAACTTGGCAGGCAGGAGCTTCCTAAACTAGCTCCTACAGCACCAAGGCCCACAGAAGCAGAGTCAGGACTCCCATAGGCACCTTCCCCTGGCCCAAGGGTCCCCACAGCATCTTTCAGCAAGTGCCATGAAATGCAGGAGTAGTTTTCATCTTAAGGCCAGAGGGTTGACCTTATAAGAGTTTCGACTTTTTTTGAAAGGGGCCGGAATCTAGAAGAAATGACAAGAAGCAAAAGCCCCCAAAGGGCTCAATTTCTAACCTTGGTTGGAGAAAGTTACATTAGGAGCAACCCTTAGTACTGTGACAACCAACTCGTGATCTCCTCTGCAAGAGCAGAACAGGACACTTGGCTGGTTTTGTAGCTGTAGCTGTTTCTGGACAGAAATAGCCTTGTCATGGTAAACTATGTGTTAGTAAATTCCTGCCTAGATAACTACAATATTCTCTCCATGGGGGCTGCCATTGGAGATGATCCTGAAGCTTCAAATTGTGAAAGAATCTTCAGAGGTAGAGTTGCAGGTGGTTCTATCATTGAGGAATGTCTGATACATGGCCATGCGGGAAAGGGCATTCTTGGCAGAAGTGCCCTAGTTGTGGAATGCCCTCTCTTCAGAGGTACCCTTGGTTCCTATAGAAGAGTACTTTTTTGGCACCAAGTAAAAACATATTTATCTACTTATGCATTTGTAGGCTATTGGTTTTAGCTGTCTTACTATTTGGAACTTATTAGCCTGCACTGTGCCTTAAAAAACAAATTTTAAATCTATGGGCTCTAATTGTGTCTTTTACCTGCTCTTATTGCTATTTGTGATCATTTTAGTTGATTGAGTTTTTGGCATTCTATCCTGCCTTAAAATATGTTATGATGAAGGGTGGCTATAAACACACTAACAAACATATATGCCTCCCTATAATGAAAGGCTCTGTGGCGGTTCACACAGTAAGAACACCTGTCAACAACAATAAAATATTTGATGTTGTGCAGCATTAAAGCAATTCCACATTATGATCAAAATAAGGCCAAAATGAAAAGAACTGAGCATAAAAACAAGAGAATAACGAGAGAGAGAGAGAGAGAGAGAGAGAGAGAGAGAGATCTTGCTAGTAATCATTTGCTGAACTTCGGTTCCCCAGCTCTAAAGTTCAAGTCCACATTTACCCTGAACTTACTAGGTGGCCTTGAGCTTAGCATAAATTATCCTTCTGTAAAATGGAAATAATAGCTTTGTATTCTGGGATTGCTGCATCTCTCTCTCTCTCTCTCTCTCTCTCTCTTAAAAAAAGCTGGGGGTGGGGAAGTGTAAACATGGGGTGGGTGGGGTTCTTTCCCCCAAAGAAGCAATTTCAGTAAACCTTCTCTCCCCTCAGTCCAAATGCAAAATATCCTATCTCACAAGGCTAATATGAGGGTAAAGGTAAAGGTAAAGGGACCCCTGACCATTAGGTCCAGTCGTGACCGACTCTAGGGTTGCGGCGCTCATCTCGCATTATTGGCTGAGGGAGCTGGCGTACAGCTTCCAGGTCATGTGGCCAGCATGACAAAGCCGCTTCTGGCGAACCAGAGCAGCGCACGGAAACGCCGTTTACCTTCCCGCTGCAGCGGTACCTATTTATCTACTTGCACTTTGACGTGCTTTCGAACTGCTAGGTTGACAGGAGCAGGGACCGAGCAACGGGAGCTCACCCCGTCGCGGGGATTCGAACCGCCGACCTTCTGATCGGCAAGCCCTAGGCTCTGTGGTTTAACTCACAGCGCCACCCGCATCCCCTAATATGAGGGTAAGTAGTTATAAAAACCAGTAAAAAAATGTTAACAATGTTACAGAAATGATTCACAACTGTCCTATTAAGCTGAACTACTGAGATCTGCTGACCTACTATTCTCAGTACAGTGGTACCTCAGGTTACAGACACTTCAGGTTACAGACGCTTCAGGTTACAGACTCCGCTAACCCAGAAATAGTACCTTGGGTTAAGAACTTTGCTTCAGGATGAGAAAAGAAATCGGGCAGCAGCGGTGCAGTGGTGGCGCAGCGGCAGCAGGAGGCCCCATTAGCTAAAATGGTACCTCAGGTTAAGAGCAGTTTTAGGTTAAGAACAGACCTCCAGAACGAATTAAGTTCTTAACCTGAGGTATCACTGTACAGCCCAACATATCCCATATAAAAGGAAACCTATTTTGCTTCCCACAAATACTTTAAAAGTCTCTAAGTCACAGGTGGCTAACTTTTTTTCTACATGGAGGGTTTGGCACCTTTCCAAGGGCCATATACCAGTGCTAGACCTGGCCAAAGTTGTTGTGCCCAATGCACACACAAGCAGACCAGCCAGTAGATAGGAAGGTCCAGTATCTCCACTGTGCCACTCGTGTAGGAGGCTCTCCTCCAGCCCCAGAACGGTCTTGGGGAGCCTTGCTGCATAAGACAAAGCATGTCTGCACTCATGCATTTCATAGAACATTACTTAATTAATGAAAAGTGTAATATTTGGAGTTGTATGGCTTGCACGTAAACATTTTTGTGGGTAATCACTGACCATTTAAAAGCATGCAATGTCCCTCCTGCATGCTCAAAAGATCCAGTGGAGATCCCATTTTGGCTCCATGATACATACTGAACACATTTATAATAAAACATTTCTTATTCCATGAAACTGGAAAAAAATCATTAAATGTAAAATGGAAGAAGCCCTCAAAATGGTGGTGAAAATTGGAAACTTTTCAATGATTAACTATTAATTAAAATCATGAAGTTACGATAAAAAGTGGAGACAGCTGGCAACCCTGAAAAAAAATGTCAGTCATGAAATTCTGCAGTATGTTTTTGCAATAAAAAGAATTCTCTATTGAACACAAAGCTAACTATGCTACTACTTCAGAAAAATTAGCTTTGTTAGGCAGATAATGCACACACATTCCTCAGTCAATACACATACACATTTTGATGTAAACAAACTCTCAGAATACCAATGGCCTTTGAGGAAAGTCTCTTTTCAAATGCAAATGTAAGTCCTTCACTTACAAAGTTATAAAGAAGCGGTCTTAGACAACATTTTTGTCCATGGCACAGGTGAAAAGGTCCATCAATATCAGGGCTGAGCTGCAGTTTATAAATTGCAAATTTTAAGCTATTAAAGAAGTAGATGAAAAAAGGAAAATTAGACCTAAGAACAACTTTCCATTCATTATGTCTGAGTGAAGAGAGGGTAGCCAGAAACAGTTAACTCTTGTGCTTCTATGTCAGAAGGCAGTTAAAATCCTATGTTAAGAGGTGAGAAGCAACTCCACTCCCCAGGTGAGATGTTGCCTGAGCTTCTTGGAACCTGTGCAACTCTTATTTAAGATATTTATATGCCACTTAATCATCAGTATTTCTTGGTGGTGTACATAATAGTACATCAGAGAGAGAACAGAACAATGACAAGTCATCATGAAAGAAAGAAAAACTTTATCAGGTGCCTGAAGTTCAGCAATGTCAGTGCCTGCATATTCTCATTTGGAAAGGGCATCTACAGGCTTGTGCCCACAACACTGAATGCATGGTTTCTTGTAGTTCCAAGCAGTGCATATGAGCCATGGAGGATCACCAACAGATACAGTACAGCCCAAATACCTGTATCTCTAATCAGGCCAGGCAATAAGGGATCAGTAGAACTTTAATATAACCTGGACCAAAGTTATTATATCTTTAACAGCTCTTAAGAAGCTATTAACTTGACCTTAAAAGTTATTCTTCTTTTTAAAAATCATACTGCATACAGAATCACAGGTGAAAATTAGAGGAAAGTCATCAGAGAGCAGAACTTAATAAGTCTCAGTCCTTTATATTTAACAGTGTAATCCTATGTACCGTACTTTTCCGTCTATAAGACGCCCCCTATTTTGGGGGCCTCAAAATTTAGGAAATGGGAGGGGTGAGCTTTGGGGGGATTATTTGGGGGGAATGCCAAAAATCACTCACCCGCCAGAACGCAGCACACAACAGCTCGAGTTTCAGAAACCACCTATCAGCTGGCCGTTCGCCGCCATTAGTCTTTCTAATTGCCGCTGCGGCAGCCAGTAGATAGCTGCCCTTGTCACAGCAAGCAGGAGCGTGATTGGCGGCCGCTGGCGGCGATCGGGCAGCTGATAGGTGGTTTCTGCGACACGAGAGGTTGTGTGTGTTCCAGTGTGAGTGATTTTTGGTATCTCACCACCCACCCAACAAGCAGCCAATCGCTGCTTACAATCTTGGGCTCGCGCCAAAAATATATTCGCCCGTCCCCCCTCAGCACTACCCGTGTATAAGACAACCCTAAATTTTGAACCTTATTTTTGGGTCAAAAAAGCTCGTCTTATACATGGGAAAATACAGTAGGTCTATTCATAAGTAAGCCCCGCTGAATTCAATGAGACTTATACATAGGTGAGTGAATAGGACTGCAGCCTTAGTCACACAGAAGGCAAATATGGAAAGAGGAAGAAACATGCATAGTTTCTTCCATTAATTTTATATTCTATCTTTGGTTAGAGGTCTGCTAGAAGGCACATATCTGAACTAAGTTAATATCAAAAGAGTGAACTGCATTTTAAATGTGGTAGATATTAAAGCTTTGCATCTTTCAAATATTATCCCCTATAATTGACATCTATCATTTATCTTTAGAATACACTCAAGTAAATTTGTTCTGTACTTTAAAATGTATTATATAATCTGTACCATCAGTTTAAGAAAACAAATCACACAATTTAACCCAATCACAACAGGCACTAACCACTGCCAAAGCTGGCAGGCTTAATTTTAGATCTACCAGCTGTGCTAAGATGCATGTACATGTGACCGTAACACCCCTAAGTTCTCCCTGTCTATTACTTTCAAACAGACAGGCTATCAACTTGAACAACAATCCTGCTGTCAGACAGACCCTGGTTTTAGGAAAACTCAAGTACTCCAACTTTGTTATTTCAGAACTGGCCATTATGGCAATTTAAGTTTTAAAAGCCACTTGTTTGGAAGTAGAAGGGAGGTTTCAAGGAACAAAAGGGTCAACAAATATGGTTTGAAGTGTAGTTTAGCACATAGAAAGACCTTTTCATCCTGGTGTGTCTCTATTCTTAAGTCAATGACCAGTAAAAATGTTCATATGCAAACACCTGTACATTTTCTTTTTTGCTGAAGCAAATGTGTGAACAATTTATTGGAGGTTTGGATGGTAGATCAGAGGTATGGCTAGTTCAGAGGTATGACAGTTTTTTGGGAACTACCGGTACTTATTGCACCACCCACCCTATCTGGTTCATAGACTATATTGTGACAGCATTTCCTTCCTCACCAGTACCCAAAAGCAATCTGAGATGGGAAGACAGCCTCAAACCAGAGACGGATTGTCAAATTATACCAGCAGACATGACAGGATCAGATAGGCTAAAGAAACCACAGTACTCTTCATCTCTACAGAAACCACAATACGCTTCTTCCCTCACATGCTATGATAGTTCTTTCCCTTTACATCAGTGGGAACACTATAGTAGCAGCAACATATAGAAACCGTCCATGAAGACTTGGACCATAAAGAAGGCTGATCGCTGAAGAATTGATGCTTTTGAATTATGGTGCTGGAGGAGACTCTTGAGAGTCCCATGGACTGCAAGAAGATCAAACCAATCCATTCCAAAGGAAATCAGCCCTGAGTGCTCACTGGAAGGACAGATCCTGAAGCTGAGGCTTCAATACTTTGGCCACCTCATGAAAAGAGAAGACTCCCTGGAAAACACCCTGGTGTTGGGAAAGATTGAGGGCACAAGGAGACGGGGTTGACAGAGGACGAGATGGTTGGACAATGTTCCTGAAGCTACCAACATGAGTCTGACCAAACTGTGGGAGGCAGTGGAAGACAGGAGTGCCTGGCGTGCTCTGGTCCATGGGGTCACGAAGAGTCGGACACGACTAAACGACTAAACAACAACATAGAACATGTCTATACTCATTCTCATCTAATACACCTTTATATGCCATTGGGTTTATATTAAAAACACTACTGGACAGATACTACAGAAACTCACAAACAAATAAATTCTACAAATGGAACAATCCAAACTTAATAAATCTTCACATACTTGTCTTTTAATACCATTATTGCAGCTTAATATACTTTTACGGGGGGGGGGGGACATTTTTTTCAGGCAGTGCCTCATGCTCAGTTTATCCAGTGATGCCAGTCTAGTGCTAGTGACATTATAATTGCTTCCATGGTAGCAAATTGTAAAGTCACAAACACTGATTGATTCATTTCATGCTGCCACAATTCAGAAGGGAAGGTCAGGCATTTTCTTTAATTAAGATGAAGAATTATAAGTTTGAAGAGAATTCTTTTGCCTTGTTTTCATTTCACATGATAAAAAAAATCCAGAAACCAGGTTCTTTTATATTTTCAGAATGCTGGGAAATGCTACAAAATGCCAGGGTTATTTAAGGAAGAAGAGAAACCAGTTTCAGTTTTATCTAATAAACTACTTGCACACATGATATAACACTTAATACATTGGACCCTGTTTATGCAACACTTATCAATCAAATGTTATTTTTATTTATTTTGTCTTTCAAGAGGCATGAAATAAACTTACCAATAATATAAGCTTTTGATATTTCCTCTTCAGTTCTATCAAACTGTCCGATGGTTCTGCACCCAGAATGCTATACCAGTCCTTGTTTGGTAATTCTTCAAAAGTCATTGCATTCTAGTATCTGTTTTAATGAAAAGAACAAAAATTAGAAGGCAATCATGTTTTAAAAATTATTTTTATAATGCATAAATGCAAGCAAAAAACTGAGTCCTTGAACAGGTAATACAGGAGCTAAAATGAAAATTATGGCTTTTGCCTTAAAGGAGTACAAGAATTCTTTCTAATAAGCACCAAGATATACGTATCTATCAAGAACTCTGGCCAAGCATGTAATAAAAATCAAGATTCACATTTTCTCAAAAGAACAATTATTTGAATTGTGGCATCTCATTTTATCTAACTAGCTTTGTGAGCACTTCCATTGAAATTAGTTAAGCTAGATCCGGGTAAATAGATGAAGAACCAGTGTTAGAAAGTGGTATACAAAAGCTAGGAGCTAAATGGCTTCTGGGACCTGGGTTGTGGGCACCCAAACAGAACGTTTGTCACCATTACAGGGGGTCAGCAACACTTTTTATTTATTATTTTGATAAGCATGAACTAATACACAATTCACATGACACATTGTTAATATCACATTTTTAACAGAAATTGTTAATACATATTTAATTTGGTGTGTACAATAAAAATAATGGTACCATACTTCAGTTTTCAAAACACTCTACTCTTTATTGTTAAACTCCTTAACATATTGTCTACCCTTAACTTATACTTCGAGGCTTAAGTTTAAAGCACATACATTTCAGTAATCAGCCAGTGTCAGCCAGATGCAAAAAATGGCACCCAGACCTTTTGAGGTGCTTGCTAATTGGCAGAAGTATTGCAGAGCCTGGAAAAAAAACACCTAACAAGTAATATACAAAATAAACTTTTAAAAATCTGGCATTTAAGTTCACTACATCTGATTTTTATATTGGGGGGGGGGGAGAACTGTAATGAAGTACTGAAACAAACAAACAAAGCATTTTCTTAATATTTATTTTACAGTGCATTAGCTGTGATTGAAGAACTTGCACTATTTTGGACTTGTGTTTCTTGAACAGTAACTTCTAGTTTTGAACTTGTCTTTGGAATTGTGTTTCTTGAACAGTTAACTTCTAATTTTGAACCTGAAAAGACTTTGAAAATGGGTTAGCAATAAAAGTGTCTAAAGTAGCTCTTTGGATCCTAGCCATTAAACACTTTTCTGGTAAAATAACTCTAGGTGGTGTATATTACCAAGTACTAATCCTACTGAATTCAATTCAATTCTAATTTGGTATATTACCAAATACTAATCCTACTGAATTCAATTTACTCCTTAGGAAGCATGCAAGAGATTGCAGCATTACTTGTTGACTAGTACCAATTTGAATTGCAGCTTTGAACAAACTTTCCCAGCTTCCAAAAAAAAGGAACAAAATACTGAAAAGCAAACAGAACCATCTTCCAATCTACTATGCCGAGGAGAATGGCAATCCTGATGCCTCCCCTCAGTACAAGCACAAAATGCAATCAGTGTCAGGCAATGGCAAACAGCTCATTACATTAATGAACAGCAGAGAAAGAGAAAGCCTTTGTAATGTGCTGACATGATAATGACAGCTTCTCATTAACTATATACCAGAGAAAATTCAGGGCCAAGGAGACAACGATCCAAGGAACTGGAAGACAGGGGAATAAATATCCATGACTCTCGCAGCAATGGAGACACTTCATGGCTCTTGCAGAAGTCATTTCCTCAACCTGACATGGGCTTTCTGAACTGTTAAGGAAAATACATTTTCATGAAGTGCATTGAAGGATGGGGCAAGAGATGCTTGGTAAGCAACTGGTCCTTCACAGAGCTTTGAAAATATATTTGGACTTCAATACCCCTCCTCAAAAAACCCTAATTATATTATTCAATAGCAGTACAGTGGAACCTAAGTTTTTGAACGTCTCCGTTGATTAACGTTTCGGTCTTCGAACGCCGAAAACCCGAAAGTAACTGCTTCAGTTTTTGAACAATTTTCGGAAGCTGAACGTGCCATGCGGCTTTCATTTTGAGTTTCCCTGTTGTACTGAGGCTTCCGCTTTCAGTTTCCGGTTTTCGAACTTTTCAGAAGTCGAATGGTCTTCCGGAACGGATTACGTTCGAAAACAGAGGTGCACCTTCAGGTATAGTGTATAGTGTCACTCTGGGATAATACATCAAGTGATGGGACAGAAACATTGGTAGCACTGTCTCCAGTTTCTACTGTACTCATAGAATTTTAAATGAAAGGGAACAACATGTGTGTTGTCCTGTATCAAAATGGAATCCAGGTAGCCTTCCACACATTTCAGCTGTCCTTTGTAGGCAACCAAAAATTTGTGGGGACTAAGACCTGAAGAGGTGAAATCTTGTCCCTTATATAGTGCTACTTCTCAGAACGGCAACCCAAGCCTGGAGCCAGGGGTAAGGGGTAAGGGAAGGGAAATCATTCCTGCAATTGTGTACAAAGTTTTGGCGGGTGGTGGAGACATACACCTGAAGGTGCACAACCTCTCAGCCACAATTCCTTCCACCTCTATTACACCTTTGCCAACTAAATACAAGGGCAAACAGTTGATAAGGATATGTCATTTGATCTGTGACTAATATAGTCTATCAGGGAAGGTTTATACCTCTCATCCCCTTCAGCCAATGTTGAGTGGGGACACGGCTTTTTTGGCATTTATGTGAAGACAGTTACAGTTTCTTTCAGCTCCACTGCCAGAGTCACTACAGTCTTTCCCACACCCCACCAACAAAAAAATACAGAATACCTGCCAATCAACCAGGTATTGTCCCTCACTCTGGTCCAACTAGTGCCTTCCTGGAGTTCTGGTAAATAGTTGCAAAAAGGCTTCTCAGCTCTAGGAGTTCCTGGTGAGGCAGATTTTCTAGATTCATTTCAATTTGGTTTCAGGCCTAGTTATAGGACAGAATGTCTTTGGTTGCCTTGGTGAATGACCAACAGCAGGAGTTGGGAAGGTAGAGTGTGCCTGTTGGTTTTGCTAGAGCTCTCAGCAACTTTCGATACGATTGACCAAAGTATCTTTCTGGGTTGCCTTGCTGGGATAGGATTTGGCAGCACTGTTTTACAGTGGCTTCAGTTCATCTTGGAGAGACAAGCCCAAAAGGTGATACTGGGGGACTCCTGTTTAATGCCATGGCTACTGGTCTATGATATCCCTTCAGGGTTCTGTCCTCCCCCCCCATTACATGAAACCACTGGGAGAGGTTGTCTGGAGTTTGGGGGTTCAGTGCCACCAAGATGTGGATGACACCCAACTGTATCTCTCCTTTCCATCTAAATCTGAGGAAGCTGTTTCAGTACTAAACAAGTACCTGATGTTAATAATGGGCTGCGTAGGGCTACCTCTGGAAAGTGTTCAGAAACTTCAGCAGGTCCAAGATGCTGTGGCCAGACTGCTAACCAGAGCCAGGTACAGAAAGAACATAAACTCCTTGTTACAACAGCTCCACTGGCTACAAGACCATTTCTGGACATAATTCAATGTCCTGGTTATGACCTATAAAGCCATATACAGTTTGGGCCCAGGCTATTGGAAGGATCATATCTCCTTACATGAATCTGCCCAGGGGAGGCCAAAAAGGACACAGATCTCAGGGCAGCTGCCTATTTATTAATAGGCATGTGTGTTCAATGTCATTTGATGAGTGAAATGTGAGGGCTTCATAGAGTGATTGGGAGATTTATTAAGCCCTTTTCTATTGTTAATAGCTCCAACTGCAGCATATCCCTTGTGTTCCAAGTCTTTCTGACAAGTGAGCCACAGTCCTATCAGTCACATCAATGAGGCAGCAGGTATCCTATTAACTCCATACTTTTTAAAGCACACTTAGTTGTGAACAAATAGAACAGGAAAAAAAAAAGAATCACAGTCACAATAGTTTGGATCTCCCTATTTGAATTATGGTGCTGGAGGAGACTCTTGAGAGTCCCATGGACTGCAAGAAGATCAAACCTATCCATTCTGAAGGAAATCAGCCCTGAGTGCTCACTGGAAGGACAGATTCTGAAGCTGAGGCTCCAATACTTTGGCCACCTCATGAGAAGAGAAGACTCCCTGGAAAAGACCCTGATGTTGGGAAAGATGGAGGGCACAAGTAGAAGGGGACGGCAGAGGACGAGATGGCTGGACAGTGTTTTCGAAGCTACCAACTTGAGTCTGACCAAACTGTGGGAGGCAGTGGAAGACAGGAGTGCCTGGCGTGCTCTGGTCCATGGGGACACGAAGAGTCGGACATGACTAAACGACTAAATAACAACAACAACATTTCCAACTGAAATATTGTGATTGGTACCAAGCAGGTGCGGCATAGAGATGGGAAGAGACATTTGATTTCTGCATCTGTCATAGTCCTGGTACCTAAATGGCAACTCTCAAACGAGAACAGGAAGTGAAGGGAGCAACAAGGAAATTAAGGTTGCAGAACTATACCCACTTGTAATTAATGGAACTTACTTCTGAGTAGAGACAGGATCACACTGCTTAATCAAGACAAAAGAAATTAGCTCAGTTTTGGGTGATTGTTATAAAGGACTTCTTCATATAGCATATTGTATGGTGTTGGCCACTGGTTTACACACCGTTAAAGGTGATTAGACAAAGCAAGGTTTGAGACCAAAAACCCATTACTGTTGTTAGCCTTCACAACTTTAGCTTATTCAGAGGCAGACTGCCTCTGAACCTGGAAGTTGCATATAGCAGTCAGCTGACAAATAATTTTCCTTTTGCAGGTTCAGATGCAGACCAAAATATGCTGATGGAGAAAAACAACGGAAAAGCATTATTGGCCTTAAAACCTGCTTGTGAGCTTCATTATGTATCTGGTTGCCAATGTGGGTAGCAGGATGCTACCCACAATTTTCGTTAACCTGTGAACAAAACACAGTGCTTCACAAACCTTAGCAAACACCACTGTTCTGGAGCATGAATCTTTTTATTCTGCATACTATACAACTGATAGAAAAATTATCAGTCTAAAAAAGTTTCCAGAGTTGCTTACAAAGTTAAGTAATGAGATTAGACAATCATAATGTTGGTCTCCCTATGCGGGAAAAAGTTAAAATCATGTCAATACATCTTTATCAGGGGGATGGGAGAAGACAGTAAGCACTGTTATAGTTCTTTTCGTAGGCAGTAAGAAAGTGTGGAAGGAAGGGCCAGTGGCTGGAAATATGTGGGGAAATAAGTGAGATGGTGGAGACAGGTGGATTGAATGGAAACGGTAGAAAAATGAGTAGTGAAAATATATCATCATTATTCAGACCTGCTTAAATTTATATACCACCCTTCATCCGAAAATCACGGGGTGGTTTACAACACAAAAACAAAAAATATCAAAAGGAGTAGCCAGAGAGAACAAGAAGTGAATGGAGCTAAGAGAGGCTGAGGAAGAGAAAAGGGATGGAGCTGGGAAGGAACCAGAGGATGGATGAAGGTGAAGAGGGGAAGACTAGAGAGGAAGGCAGCGCAAGGATGCTGTCCTTTGGCAGCCTCATAAATAGTTCCCCTCCAACCCGGCTTCCCGCTGCCGTGGGCCTGTGCTGGTAACAGTAATATAATACAGTCTTAATGAATACAAGTAAAACAATAATGTGTTGATAGGGATAAGCTGCATCCCCTACTTTTTTGGTGTCCCTCCACCGGAACATTTAGGCCACCTACGGGCCTGCCATAACACACACAAGCGGAATTTCACACAGCAGAGTGGGCACATATCTGAAAAGGCGAAGCGTCTCTCCTTCGTAAATAATAATAATAATAATAATAATAATAATAATAATAGTATCACTGACTCTTTGGCTGCCATTGCCGGAACAAGGGCCTCACGGCAGGGGAACCCTTCCTGGAGCGAGAGGACCGTGCATGCACAAACTCACCCAACTGCCATTCCCTGAGTGCCAAACGATGCCGGGCCGCGTCGAGCGAAACCCCTCACGAAGCAGCTACTACCGGTATAGCAGGACTAGAAGCGGGGAAGCAACCAGTGGCCGCATCCGGCTCCGTGGATCTGTGTACCAGGCCGCCAGATAATCCTCGAGGGCGGGAGGGAGGGAGGGCGAGAACTTGCCGCGTTAGGTATAAAGCAGGAAGAACGGTCGACTAACCTCATAGCGCTTCGTTGTAAGCAACGTTCCGGATGCTGTCCCTGTTTCCTACCCGGCCCCACATGTCGACGCACACGGAGGAAAGCGAGCCCCGCTGAGGAGAGACGCCGTTGTCATGGCGACCGAAGGCCGCTCCGAGCAGATGGAGAAGCCGCGGCGCTTTGTGAGTCTTCACGCTACTTAATTCTCCGTTTGGGTAGAATCGAGAGCCTCTGTTCTCCTCCCCCCCCCCTGCAGGGGCCTGGGCTTAGCTTTATCTCTTCCAGAGAAAATTTAAGGGAAGCTTCGCTTAGTCTTTTCTTGCTTCTGCGAGCAACGGGTGTAAGGGGATGTTTTGTTGTTGTTCAGTTGTTCAGTCGTGTCCGACTCTTCGTGACCCCATGGACCAGAGCACGCCAGGCACGCCTATCCTTCACTGCCTCTCGCAGTTTGGCCAAACTCATGTTAGTAGCTTCAAGAACCCAACGTGGTCAAGTTTGTTGATTTCAGTGGGTCTACTCTGAACGTTGAATGCCACCCTTTATGATCAAGCAACACACAATGAATCAGACTTCTGTTTAAATATAGGCTCAGAGTGCAAATGTCTAAATGCCAATTTCCCTCCCTCCACGTCAATTTGATACTGTCACATCTACTAATACAACTTGTCGTTTGTCGCTAGCATTCTGATTGGGCAAATGATGAACTGAGCTTGAAAGAGAGTAGCCGCAATGAGACTCTGGTGAAGGTGGAAATGGAAGACGTTTATCCTTGATACAGTTCTATATATATTATGAGCCATCTAAGGTAGTTTGTTAATGAAAGCAGCTAGGCAGGATTGAAGTTTGACCCAACTGCAGGAGGCAGTGGAAGACAGGAGTGCCTGGCGTGCTCTGGTCCATGGGGTCACGAAAAGTCAGACACGACTAAACGACTAAACAACAACAAGAAGGCAGGATTGATGTGGGCAGCAATCCTGCTTAGTTCTGAGTATGGGAATGCTGCCTGCAGGGTTGCTCTCCCTTCGTATTGGCTGATGTGAAGGTGACGTCGTCCTGCTTTGTGCTGGGTCCTTACTTTGCACAGTGCTTCAAAGTGTCCTGACAACGAGCTGGGTGTTGGGCACTTTGGAAGCTGCACAAATGAGCTTTGGTCAAGCCCCGCCCTTTTGGTCAAGCCCTGCCCTTACCTGTATGAGTACACCTGATGTCATGGGTGACCATGGCTGCCCAAAATGACTTCACAGGCTAAATGAAGAAGTCTGGAGGGCCAAGATTGGCCCAAGAGCTGAAGGTTCCTCACCCCGATCTACAGATACAAACATTTACCTCAGGAGCAGAAGGTCCCTTGCCTTGCCTCAGGGAACAGTACAACCCCATAAAAGGTTGAAGGCAGACTTAAATTACAAACAGTAAATTGATTTTTAACATAATTTAAAGTAAACACCACAAACACAGGGAATACTGTCCCTGTGGGAAATGTGATTATCTTTTTTAAAAGGTGATGCAGAAACAGCCACTGAAGTACTTGTGTCAGTTCAAAATGTTGTTAATGTTGAATTTGAGACTGGGAAATTGGTTGGCCAGGTGATGCAAAATGATATTCATTAGTATGAAATCCCCTTTTAAAATGAGATTTCTGTGACATTTGTCTTCCCTGCAAATGATGATAAAAGTTGGGGTGAAAAGAAACAAATCATTAGGGTGTTGCCACAACCAAGTGTATATTCCTGTGGGCATTACAACTTCTCACATGGACTTGATGCTGACCTGCAGCTTGTGAATGCATAGTAAAGTGTCATATACACAGGGTCTTGTTTTGAGACATTTATTTGTGGGTGTCTGTCAGTGAATTGTCACATATTATGATGATCACAAATCATTTTCCAGAAAACCTTTTTTCCACTGGTTCCAATAATCTTTACCATATGTTTTACACACAGAACTGCTTCCTGGTTTTGCTGGATCTTTCAGTGGCCTTTGGTACTATCAACCATGACATCTTTCTGGACCATCTAGAGGAGCTGGGGGCACTGTTATACAGTGGTTCCACTGCTTCCTCCTGGGCCGCGTCCAGAAAGTGGTGTTGGGTGATGAGTGTTCAGACCCCTGGGCTCTCACTTGTGGGGTGCCTCAGGGTACCGTCCTCTCCTCCATGCTTTTTAACATCTATATGAAGCCACTGAGAGATATCATCAGGGGGTTTGGGCTGGGTGTTCATCAGTATGCAGATGATACCCAGCTCTACTTCTCCTTTAAATGAGAACCAGTGAAGGCGGCGAGTATCCTGTGTGAGTGTCTGGAGGCGGTTGGAGGATGGATGACGGCTAATGGAGTGAGGCTGAATCCTGACAAGACAGAAGTACTGTTTTGGGGGGACAGGGGGCGGGCAGGTGTGGAGGACTCCCTGGTCCTGAATGGGATAACTGTGCCCCTGAAGGATCAGGTGTGCAGTCTGGGAGTCATTTTAGACTTACAGCTGCCCATGGAGGCGCAGGTCAATTCTGTGTCCAGGGCAGCTGTCTACCAGCTCCATTTGGTATGCAGGCTGAAACCCTACCTGCCCACAGACTGTCTCACCAAGGAGGTGTATGCTCTTGTTATCTCCTGCTTGGACTATTGCAATGTGCTCTATGTGGGGCTACCTTTGAAGGTGACCCAGAAACTACAACTAATCCAGAATGCGGCAGCTAGACTGGTGACTGGGAGCGGCCGCCGAGACCACATAACACCGGTCTTGAAAGACCTACATTGGCTCCCAGTACGTTTCTGAGCACAATTCAAAGTGTTGGTGCTGACCTTTAAAGCCCTAAATGGCCTCGGCCCAGTATACCTGAAGGAACGTCTCCACTCCCATTGTTCAGCCTGGATACTGAGGTCCAGCTCCGACGGCCTTCTGGCGGTTCCCTCTGTGAGAAGTGAGGTTACAGGGAACCAGGCAGAGGGCCTTCTCGGCAGTAGCGCCCACCCTGTGGAACGCCCTCCCTTCAGATGTCAAGGAAATAAACAACTATCTGACTTAGAAGACATCCAAAGGCAACCCTGAATTGGGAAATTTTAAATGTCTAATGTTTTACCATTTTTTATGTGCTGTAAGCTGTCCAGAGTGGCTGGGGAAACCCAGCCAGATGGGCGGGGCATAAATAATAACATTATTATTATTATTACTTGCTCATGAACCATTAGGTTTATATGTAAATTGCTGAAGATGGATTTTTTCTGATTCATACTTTTAGAGAAAAGAGTCAATCACCCATCTTCTACTACCCTTCTGAGAAAAACCCCACCCCACCCTCCAACTATATATAAGGGTCTGGTGACTTCTGTTTCAGTGTATCTGAAAAAGTGTGCATGCACACGAAAGCTTATACCCAGAACCAACTTACCGGTAGTTGGTCTCTAAGTTGCTACTGGACATTTTTTTAATTTTTTAGAGAAAAGTTATCCAAGTTTCAGATAAATTATTGAGATTGCAAAACTATTATGTTGATCTCATCTTTTAAAATACAATAAAAAGAAAGCTTTCAAATTACTTCATTATTTTTGTAAGATCAAGCCACCAACAAACAAATAGTTTAATGTTATTTGGACTTCTCCATTGATTTTTATGGCAATTAAGCACTTCTGTCCCTGGGGATATTTCAAAATAGCTTCTCAATGTGTACCAAGAAATGGCATTTACAGACAATGAAATGGTTCTCTCTTTCCTGTCTGTGTCTCTGCCTCCCTCCTACATTTCCAACCAAACCATTCAATTTTTTTCTGTCCATCTAGTTTTCAGAATTCTCCCCTGCTTCTCAACAGTCAGTATTCTGAGGGCACTATACATATCTAAGTCCTCACTGGGCTGGGTTTTTTATTTATTTTGGGGGTGGGGTGTTCCACCTTAGGGGTTGTTCTAAAGAGGTGTGTGTGTGTGTGTGCGCGTGTGTGCGCGTGCGCGTGCGTGCGTGCACACACGCACGCACGCACACACACACACACACACACTCAGGGTCAACCTCAGTGTTAGCCTGAAATTGGCTGACAACTCCCTCTTGTATGTGGTGGTTGCTGGTTTGGCTAAAGTGATGACACTCAATTATTTGATTATTGTAAGCCTTCTAAACAGTAACTATGTCATTTCCATTTTATCCCTTTACACAGGGATGATGAAAATAAATAGTTAGTAAAAGTATTAATAGCAGTAATAATAGTACCAGATCTGCCTGTCCTGATAATAAATTATGTGAAGGTTCCCTAGTAAATAGGAATCCCCTGACCGAAGGGCAAGGAAGTATTGAGACAGGAAGACTCAAAACAATCACTCTATGCTGCCCATATGCACAGAGAGCAGCTTTCTATAGAAGTAACGGGATGCGTCTGTACACATGGATCTCAGGTCAGTAGATGCCATGTGGAAGTAAGTCACATTGAAAATAATGTGAACTATTTACATGTTAAGTGCGAAACTATCATAATAAAATCAAGCTGCATGAGCGATACATGTTTCCTAAGTCCACAAAAATGTATACAGTGTCTAGGGAATTATTTAGGCAGATACTGTATTGTTTAAAATACATTGCAGGACACATTCAGTGCAGTCTTTTGTAGCTCATTAGCAATTTCTTTAATGAGTTTCTTTTTTAGTGATAGATAGTTAAAGTAACAGACAAGTGACAGATTGTTTGTCTTTAATGATTTCCCTATTTCAGGCCCATTACAAAGCAATTAGAAATCTGACAGCATTTTCACTCTGCATTACTGATTATCTAAAGTGATGAGAAACTAGAGGTGATGAATATTAATTGTATATTTTCATATGATTATCATAAATTATTACCTTGTCTAATGTGCTGCAGGTGAATTAAGAGCAAAAAGAGGAAATTCAGTCAGATATGATAATTCAAAAGATAGTATGGTTTGGTTTATGCCGTTGTCAACAGTGCCAATTTATCTATATATTTTCCATTAAAACATCTACTTCTTAACCGGAATTCAAGATGCAACATTAATCAGATGTTAAGTCATTCTAGCAGTAGACTATTATTTTATTATTTTAGCAGTAATTGTTTTAAACTTGCTTGCATTTATATATAAATAAAAATTGATATTACAACAAAAATTTCATGAAACATTGCATGGATAAAAACCTACCTAAGTTTGCTGTTTAAAAGTAGAAATCACTAGTTAAATACCTTCCAATAATTTTGAACCATGGAATGGATTAATTGTGTGTTTACAAAATAATATAGTTGCTGTGTGGAATAACGTTAGAAATGGTAACCTTATAGTAGAATTTTATTCTTGCCTACTCAGAAGTTAGTTCAGTTGGTTTCAATGGGGCTTACTCCTAGGTATGTGTGTTTAGGATTGCAGTCTCCATCATACAGTAACTTTATGAGTTTGTATAAAGATAACAGTTCAAATTATTGGGTATCAAACATTTATCAATGTTTATCTACTAGAACCTTAAGATGATTGAGAAATGAATTAAGAGAAAACTAGGCATTTCTGGAAGGTTCACATTCAAAAGAAAAATGGAAAATTATTTTTACATGTGGCTCTGCTTCCAAGGACAATAGTTATTGTCTTATATAAGTGGTACTTAGCACTGGGGGAAAATGAAATGCAAAATTTAAAAAGAATGAAGGCGCTTTTTTACCACAGGTGCCTGGTTTTATTCATCCTCCCCTCACATTTATTTTAACAAAGTTTAACATTTATATTAACAAAGATTAATTGGTAAAGAAAATGTTAATCTTATTAAATAGTTGCTGCTTATAGTAAAATATTATTGGTTCTAATATACTGTTGAACTTAATTTTTCTTTATGCTATATAAACTACCCTATGACATATGAATTAGTAGAGAATATACTAACCTGCAAAAACCCACTAGTTCCTCCTAATGGAAACCTAAATGTCATGAACTGGCAGGACAATGGGGAGGAGGAAGAGGATCCTGGCGAGGGGTGTAGCCGGGACTGTGACACACTGGGGCAAGCTGGGGATGGGGAAGGGAAGGTTGGTGTAGGAAGTAGTCGCAGGGTGACGGAGGATGACGAAGGGATGTGGGTCAGTGCATAGGAACCAGAGCATCAGGACCCATCACCAGAGCCAGAGGGGGCCCTGTCTCCATGAACATGGTGGGCTCTGAGGCGTAGGGAGCAGTAGGTGGTGTGCTCCAGGAAGCTGAGGCAGGCAAGGGCCCACAGCCCAGCTCCCTTGCTGGCCAGGTGGGGCTCTGGGAGGAGACGTCTGATTCCTCAGCTGGAGTAGGCTTGGAACAGGTGAGGGTCACATGCCTCATCAAGCCCAGATGCTGCTGTCAGCATGCAGAGTATAAAAGGACAGCAGAGCTGAGGTGATGTATCTGCTCAACTGTCCATGTTGATGGGCCTCAGCTTGGGTGCTCCTGGATCTCTGTGGGACTTTAGACGTGTGGCTTGACCCCAGACTAGGGACTCAACATACTGATTCATTGCTAGGTAAGCCAGGGATTCAGGACACTAAAGTAGCATCCTTATGGTGCAACACAACTCCATATTCCAGCACACAGCGTGGGGGTTGAATGGGATGGAGGTCTTCCTGTGCCACACCCAGAACAGCTCCACTGACCTCCACCCAAAGAATGATGCTAGCATGACTCCACTGATGAGCGCTCCCCTTTCTGTCTAGTGAAAGAGTAGGTAGCTGAGCTTCCTGCCCCCCTCCCCCCAGTGGTTGCCTGCAAAAAGCCACAAAATAGGGTTTTCTATTGGAGAGGATGAGCTGGCTCAGAATCTGCTAGATCTCAAACCAACTCCACTTGATGGCTTGGGGGTCACTTTGGGCCTGATCACTCAGTCTCAGGCTTTTTGCAGACCCACATACCTTCTGTCTCAGCCAGCATAAGCAATATGACTGTGGATGTGGCAGTGACCCTGCTGTTCCATCATACCTTACTGATGCTCAGCTAGGATTTGGATTGCACCCTTTATTAACGAATGGTTAAGTAAATTGTGGACTATAGCCAAATTGATTATATCTACCTATTTTTTGTAAAACGGAGTAAGAGATCGATTCAGATTGATTTTTGAGTCCTTTGATTTTTGGATTCAGAAATTATTTTACTGTTAATTCTTTGTATGTGGCAATTTCAAGTTTTAATTTTTATTATACTTACTTGAAATGTTACTGATGCTGCAATAAGAGCAAGTCCCTTTGAACTCAGTGGGACTGCTGTATAGACATGTACAGGATTTCTGTGTAAAATGTTTTTTAAAACCCCAAGTATTAATATATTGTTGATCCTCTGCAGCCTATTCTTAAACAGTGTGTCATTGCTGTTATTCAAGTTGACTTGAATGAAATGTTCAGATAATGTTTTGTCAGGTAGTGCATAAATTGCTCGTTAAACTCCAGACAGCAACTGCTTTTTAATCAGGTTC
Source organism: Darevskia mixta (assembly GCA_034641385.1). Classification (NCBI taxonomy): domain Eukaryota; kingdom Metazoa; phylum Chordata; class Lepidosauria; order Squamata; family Lacertidae; genus Darevskia; species Darevskia mixta. Next base: position 13,600,039 of record JAWWNH010000066.1, read on the forward strand.
TAATTGTTCAGACAGAGACATAAAAATGTCTGGCATTTTCATTCTACTTCTTGCTTATAAGCTGTAGTATTATGCTCAGGCAGATTCCAAAGCAAGTCAATATTTTTTTACTGTAGCAGTCTAAAATTGCTGTGCAACACACACACACACACACACACACACAATTTCTTAGTAGTACTGCCAATATGGTCTGTTTACTGAACCTTTCCAACCTTTCTACAGAGAATTATAACCAAGGAAATGAATATACAGTGCCTTGGCAATTTTGTGTATTTGTCACATAATCCATATGCATGGCAGTAAGCGTGGGTGGGTGTTGCTTATGCTGGAGAAGTAGGCTGGGTATGAAAATATTCAGCATTCTAGGACTCAGTTATACAGCTGCAAACAAAAAGTTTTAAGTGTGTTGTAACATGCAATATACAAATGTGACACTAGATGGCGACGGTGAGCTATGGCAAATTCAAGCTATTTCCCCCCCCCCAATGTTTTTTTAAAGCATTTTCGCAGCATTTTTTATATGTGTGTAGATTGCACCTCAGTGTATGTAATGATGACTAGTTGAATTTCTTAGGGGTGTTCCATTCTTGAAACTCATTGAATCACCAGAGGAAAGAGTGCTGCTTCTGAGTGTAGGGTCATAGCATGTCATTTTACAGAAAATGTGTAAAAATTATCAAGAGCTGTAGGCATCTAGCACAGCCTTTTAGCTGAATCTCAAATGTCAATATCCAACCCCTACTTCTTACAGGAGAACATCTCCATTGCAACCTGAATTGCAGCATTGTTGCCTTCCTCTATAAAACTATGAATTCTAGGATAGTTTTAATTTCAAAGAGAGAAGGCCTATTCATTGCTACACAGGTATAGGCAACCTGTGCTAACCTGCCTTTATTAGCCTGCTTACTTGCTAATTAAGCAAATGTTTTCAGGTCTGAAAATACTTTAATGTTCAAAGGTTTTCAATTCTTCTTCAATACCATGCCTCTCAGCTGGTCTCAGGATGGAACTTATAGGAGTGTGTAGCAGCTGGAGTTTGACATTACCATGGTTCAGAACCAGTGGGCTTGTCACTCTCTGACCAGTCATGTTTCCTGTCCTTCTAGGTGAGAATGTGCACTAGTGGGATAAGTATTGCTGCCAGGGTGTATAAAGCAGTTGGTTAGGAGCAGAAGGTGGGGCGAGTAGGGGAGGAAGCAAAATAGTGGGGCAATGGGTCATGTGGGTTTCCAGGGGAAAGGGTGGACCAAAAAGGTAAGTAGCCAATACTGTACAGTGCCTTTTCTGGTTGGATCAGCTGTCACAGAGTGTGAGATCCTCTTCTTACCTTCTGTAGTGTAAAGTTGTCTCTTGAATTCAAACCTGAGCCCCCTGCATGTGAAACCTATGCTGTTCAACCAGGTTAAGGTTTCTCCTACAGCCCATGTATCTTTGGTATCTATGGCTGGATTTTGACATTAAGGGGAGACAGTTGCCCTATGATGTGAACAATTCCTGTCTTATGTTGTGACTAAGAGGGTAGGGGATTGTTCTATGGTGTCTACAGTATTGCTTCAAGTTCAGAGAGCTCCCCTTCTTTTGCCTCAATGTGACATGCAAAAGGTGATGGATCTACTCCCTGTGGCGGGACTCCAATTGGCACTTTGTTTCTCAACCTATGCCTTCTTCCAGGGATGGGGAACAGAATCAACCTCTGCTTACAAACCTCCAAGGACCGACTGTTTAATTATCTGTTCTAGGACTTTTTGTGGTATCAATGTCAAGCTCACTGATCAGTAGTTACCTGGGTCTTTGAAGATGGGAACAACATTTGTCTGCCTCCTGTCTGCAGGGACTTCTTCTTTTTTTTTTTTTATAATAATTTTTATTGGGTTTTTCAAATTTTTGTCCGGCCCCGATTCGAGCCGGATCACATACAATTTAAACAATATCCAATGACTTCCCCACGCCCCCCCCTCATTGTGTTCATTTATCAAAATATTCATTCTTACCAGGTTCCTAATTCCATATCATTAACATTTCAATAAAATCTTAATTTTCAAATCGTTTACCATCCACTCACATCTTTAGCATACTTATCTTTTACTTCAATCACATCCCTATTCCCCTCCCCCCCCCGGTCCCCGGTGCAGACTACTTCATTATAAAAATTACTTATCATTTATAATATATATCAATCTTCTATCATTATTTTCCAAAAAGAAACATATTGTAATCAGTTCCTGCCATATCCAAATTCAAAAACCAATAGGCCACAAAACAGTTGCTTCATATTAATGTTCATCCTATTCCTTCAGGGTCCAACTTTGAAACCCATTGTCTTTGCTGCAGAGTAGCATCCAGAACAATATCCACTAAAATCTTTAGCCATCCATTCCATTTTTGGTCCACATTGTCTCGGCATCCTCTTCGCTGCTTGTCTTTTGGCTGTAGTTTACTAACTTTTCTTCTGACGCTTCTCTTTTTCCTGAAAGTGACGACAGCTCTTTTTGACTTGCATTGGAAGAATCTTTTGTAGCTAGTTGTCCTCAAAATAGACTTTCGCTGTTTAGTCTCAACAGATGCACTGTTCACAGGGTTTGGTTGTAAATCCTGGCCAATCGGACCATTGTTTATACATTGCTTTATCTCAGTCACAGAGCTGCTCCCAGCAGCACACAGTTCTGCTCTCAACACTTTCACTTCAGCATTGTACTCCACTCTAAGCTCTTTCAGCTTTTCCAACAATGTTGTCAAATCCACATCCTGTTTCACCGCCATTTTAATGTGCAGTTCTTTTATAACTTTACCAAACTTTTTCAACTTTTCAAAATCTCCAAAACTCCAAAGTAATCCTCATGCTCATAAAGGTTAAATTAGCTTCATCTGCCCCCTAGGACCGGGGGAGGCGCAAGGGTTAAGTCTCAGAAACAAAGTGTCAAATTCCAATCAAAACTTTTCAAAGCTGTGCAACAATGCCCTGTCGTTGTTACACAATGGCAAGGGACGGACCTCCGTTTTTTCATCCTCAAGCCAGTCCAGATTACTTCAATTAGAGCTCTTTCTTTTTAAAATTACTTACAGTTCCGAATTGCATATTTTGAAGGAATTGGCGCGCTCGGCGGTGACGGTCTCGCAGCTTCGCCAGACGGGGCTGTTGACGGACCCTAGAGCTCCGCCGCCCGATCGCTCCCGGGAGCCCCGCTGAGGGCTCCCTGGGATCGGGACCGGCGTCCGAGCTCCTGCGGGTCCTCCAGACCCCGGGACGCCCTTCCCGGGGGTTTTGGGGATCGCGGCGCTGGCGCGAGCACCCCTTTGCCCAGTCTGACGGGGGAATGTCAGGAGCGACATGTCCCCCCGCCCGCCATCTCCGGCACGCCAACCGGAAGTTGCAGGGACTTCTTCTCTCCTTCAAGAATTCTCAAAGATTATAGGCAGAGGCTCTGAGATTACATCTGCAAGCTCCTTTAGTATCCTTGGGTGCAGCTCACCAGGCTCTGGAGATTTAAATTCATTTAAAGCAGCTTGGTGTTCTCTTACTACCTCTTTCCCTATCTTGGGTTGCAGCTCCCTTGTTACATTGTTTACTCTTTTACCGCCAGGTTGGGCACTTCTTTCCTTTTTGGGCGAAGAAAGAGGCAGAGTAGGTGTTGAGCAGTTCCTCCTTCTCTCTATCACCCAATAACATTTCTCCGTCTTCACCACAGAGGCCCTACCACATGCTTGTGCTTCCTCTTGCTTCGAACATAGCTGAAAAACCATTTTAAAAATTATTTTTAACATCTCTTGCAAGCCTGAGCTCATTCTGAGCTTTGGCCTGCCTGACATTCACCCTGCAACTGTCATTCTAACACACTCTAATGTAATGTAATGAAGAGACCGAGCAGAGAATATAAGAAATTTGGAGTCATAGGCAACTTTGGATGAAACTCCTGCAGCAACCCAAGGAGCAGTCCCACTCCACATTCTCTCTATGCTTTTAAACTGGCCACTTGGTTAGTCAGAGAAACTATTGTTGGTAACTATATTCCTGCAGAGCATGTGTGAATGTATTGCAAGACTGAGAGCTCTTTGTTTAATAAAATTAATACAAGGGTACATGTCTCTGTGCTCTCCTCCAATCTTGGGTTGCATTCATGACAGTTGGATGTTCCTGCCACTGCCTGTAGCTGTGAACACCCAGAGCTTGTTGCTCTGTGTGCTGTGGCTGACTTTGCTGTTTATAAATTCAGGTAGAGACCAACTAAGTTTGTTCTTGGTATAAGCTTTCGTGTGCATACTTATACCATGAACAAACTGGTTTGCCAGAAGCGGCTTAGTCATGCTGGCCACATGACCCGGAAGCTGTCTGCAGACAAACCTCGGCTCCCTTGGCCTATAGAGTGAGATGAGCGCCGCAACCCCACAGTCGTCCACCACTGGACCTAACGGTCACGGCTCCCTTTACCTTTACCTTTAAGGTGCTACTGGACAATTTGCTGTTTATATTGGTCCTTTCCCTCCTTCAGTGGGTCTTTAAGCATTGCTCCAAAGGAGATACAGTACTGTGCTCTTTCTGCAGGCCTTTCCACAAGGAAGCTGTTTAGGTGTTGTGCTATATGGCCTCATCTTCCTTCTCTTTTGTGTTGCGATGAATAGCAGCCTTTGTGAGTTGTGTGTAGTATAAAGGGTGTAAGGTGGGCACTGGCAGTGCTTCCAAGGTTTCTGGGACTGTGGCTCTTGTTATTCCATTCTGCGGTTTTCTGGAGCAGTGTGTTTTCCCTTGGTGTTCTGGGCTAGACGAGTGTAAGACATGGCAGACATTTTGCCATTGTAGCGCATATATCTCTCCCCCTGGCATATTAATAGTTAGGATTGCTCTGTAAATATGAGACCTGCATCAGAAAAGTAGGCATGTTTAATGTCACTATGATTACTTGTTACCGCAAGCTGCAATGCAACATTTAAAGACAACAGAGCATTGAGAATGTTGTATTTGCTGCTTGTAAGGACAATATTTCACAGTTTACATTAAAAACATATTTGTGAGAAAAGTAATTATCCAAAGATTATTAGAAGTTTGGATATTAAGATTATCTGTTTAATTTTTAATTGGCTTTTTTCAAGATAATTGGGTTTATTCCCACATGTTTGTGAAAAGGGGGCAATGGGCTAATTGGCTTTGATGACATATATTCTTCAGAAAATATGAAGTAATTCTGACATTCTTAACATTTGTCTGGTTATATAGTTTCTTTTAAAAATATAAACATATTTTGCCAGATATAAATAGCAGGTCATTTACAGTTCCTTGAATGTCCTTCATTATCTCTTACCCTTACTATTTGACACTGAACTGAACACATCTATACTGTGCATTGCCAGTTATTATCTTTTGATACATTTCTGAAGTCAGGTGAAACTTCCATTTTGAACCATGTGAACTTTGAATGATGACATCAGAGTAGAATATTTTGTACTATAGTTTGGTATATTATTTTCCTTGGATTCCAGTAGTATCTAGCTTGTTTGATTTCACAGCCATTCAAAGTCTTGAAGTGATATTGCTGCATTGAAGTGAATACAACCAGTGTGCAAGATTTTGGAGTGTGTGACAGTGCTGTTGTGGCAGCTCAGGCAGTCTTGGATGAGACAGGATATTTAGATCCATTCCATTCTGGCTTACAACCTGGGTTCAGGGCAGAAACTGCCTTGGTTGCTCTTATGGAAACTTACGCTGTCAAACAGATGTGACAAATGTGACCCTATTCTTTCTCTTGGAGCCTGGCAGCTGTCTGTGTTAATATTGTTACTTTTACCCCACAGGTCATTGAAAGAGCTCAGGGTAGTTATAAGGTTCACCTCCCATCCCCATTTTATTCTGACAACAACCCTGTTAGGTAAGTTAGGCTGAGAGATTGTGGCTAACCCAAGATCACCCAGCCAGCTCCATGGCTGAGTCAGGATTTAAACCCTGGTCTCCCAGGTCCTAGCTCAGCACCATACTGCTCTACAACACAATACTGGTTATACCATTGACTATGGTATCCTTCTGGACCATGTCCACAAGATGGGTCTTGGAAGCATGGTGTTACGGAGTCCTTCCTAATGGACAGACTCAGAAGATGGTGCTGGGAAACTTTTGTTCCACCCCTTGGTCACTGAAATTTAAGTTCCTGTCTTGTCCCTTGTACTTTTCAACAACTACATGAAACCACTGGGAAATGGGGTCACAGGTTCCCCAAAGAGCCATGTATATAGTTAGGCTGTGCTCTGGGAATCCCTAAGCTAGTAAAAGGCAGTTCTGGTTGCCAGAACTACCTTTTACTAGCTTAGGCATTCTGAACCTTATTGTGCGTCTAAGATCCTAGACTTTACATTGCTATCACATGATAGATTTTATACGGCATAATTGGCTCTCTGAAGAAGAGTTGGCAAGTTCATAGGTCATATCTTTCCCCGAGGTTGTCCCTGGTCTCAGACTTCGGAACTTCCTTTCTAGAAAAGCTAGGCTAGCTCTCTCCTTTTTGTTTTTCTGGAAGAAGGTGAAGACCGCTTTATTCACACAGGACTTTGGGAAGTGACTTTTTAAAGAAAACACTTTTAATATTACTGTGATGTTTTTATAGTTTTTATTAGCTTTATTTTAATAGATTTGTTTTTATATTATTTAATACGGTTTAATTATTTTAATGATTGTCTTTTATATGTTTTTACCTTTTTATATTTCATATATCTTGTTTTAATTTGTGTAAGCCACCTTGAGTCCTGGTCCGGGAAAAAGGTGGGATGTAAATAAATATAATAATAGTAGTAATGACAGCAACATTCTTTTAATGCCTCCAAACTAATAATATGCATCTGTTGTAGCATCCGGTAATGGACAACGATAGAGAAGGTTATTGGATTGCTGATGTTGCCTACTTAAGCTACTCTTCTTATGCTACTATTATAATATTAAAGTTACAGTGTGACCCAGATATCAAAAGTACTTTTATTTAATCCAGCTTCATTTTAGAAACATAATACTGAGCATAGAGAAAGTTATACTTGAAACTTTGATTGAATATTTTATTTTCACTCTGCAGGAAATGGAAAATGGTGAAAGAGAAACTTGTGACTCAAATTATCCCCTGAGTTCTGTAACTTCAGAAAGAAATTGTCGTGTTTCAACTTCATCCTTGACTTTATGTCAAAGGAATGTAGATACTACAGTACTGAAAAAGTGAGTATGGTCAACCCAGCCTTATCACTTTTTCTTACATGCCAACATAATGGCCATCCTCCCCCCTTTCCATAAATAACTATACAACCTTTAGAAGACATCTGAAGGCAGCTCTGTACAGGGAAGTTTTTAATGTTTGATGTTTTATTATGCGTCTGTATATGCTGGAAGCCACCTAGAGTGGCTGGGGCAATCCAGTCAGATGGGTGGGGTATAAATAATAAAATAATGATGTTGATGTCATAATACTTAGCAAGAAGTCAAATTTACCTCCTGTTTCCCACCTTCAGCTGTTCCTTCTTTCTTTCTTCAATGCTGTCATGACCCTGGGGTCAAATTTCCTTTCTTCAGGATATGAGTTAGTTAGAAGGGAAATTTTAAGTAGGGCAAGCCCAAGAAGCACGTTTGCAAGATGAGCCTGTGGTACTAGTGCCCCTTCAGAGTCTCAGTGCTCCAGAGTTTCTCTGAAGCCTGCCATGTGTGGCAAATAATAATAATTAATAATAATTTTTTTATTTGTACCCCGCCCATCTGGCCGGGTCTCCCCAGCCACTCAAGAAACTACTCTTGAGGTGGTGCTGAAAACAAATATTTTTGAAGCAATGGTATTGTGGGGACAAAGTGGGCCTTGATTGAGTGGGCTTTTGTGATCTTAGGCTAGGCATACTGCTCCATATAGTCTGGGATTTGGTTTCTAACAGTGGCTAACCAAATACCGTTAGAAAACTTACAGGAAGGCATGAGGGCAATATCATTTCCATTTTGTTCCTCTCTTCTGAACATGGGTGCCCCATTCTCTTGTCAGTTGCCGATAGAAGTGACTCTGTGGAGAAGGTTTAAGGGGAGTTTGCATGTGTGAAACAAAGGTTAGTCGTGGTGTGAGTGGATTGTCAGGGTGACCTTGTAATCAAAACCAAACCAATAGTATATGTTCCCTGACCAATAATATAGGAGTACAAAGGAATCAAAGTGGCCTGTGAATGTATTGCAAATATGTTTTGTACATAAAATATGTAACTCAAATGATAGCTTTATGAAATGAATACTGTAAGCAATAACTATGTCTTCATATACAACACTTGTTGGCAAACTGAATACATGTAAATATATTAATCATTTAGGATGTGCATGAACCCAGGTATCTTCTGTAGCCAATTGACAGGCACATTTTGACTAAAAAGCATTTTTCAGTGGCAAATGAATCATTTGCCCTGGGAGGAGGAGGAAGAGTGCGAGGGAGGCCAGCAGAGACAACATCAGGGCCTGCTTCAGCCAGACTGTCTCCCCCTCTCCCCATTTTACATGTTACATCATTCGTCTTCGCACTTTAAACCTGTAAATCCCCTTGGGTGTCTTGGCAGAAAGGTGGTACATGGAATGAATTAAATAATATCGCACTGCTGTTCTTGACTCAGTGGACTCCATCACATAAGCCCCAGTAGAACCAAAGTCTCCACCACTCTGTCAGAGGAGTTCTTGTTGTTAAAATTTGTACACCACCCTATACCCATAGGTCTCAGGGTGGTTCACAACACAAAGCCACAATATAAATACCACAACAAAATACATAATAAAAATAGATACAATAAATAAAAAGACAACTCTATAATCCCCCCTTCCACAACACATTTAAAAGTGCATTAGATGTCTATCAGCCAAAGGCTTGATTAAAAAGGAAAATTTTCATCTGGTGCCCAAAGGTGTACTATATAATGAAGGCACCAGCCAAACCAGCCTGGGGAGAGCATTCCACAAATGGGGAGCTACTGCAGAAAAGGCCCACTCTCGTGTTGCCACCCTCCAGACCTCTCATGGAGGAGGTACATGAAGAAGAGCCTCAGATGATCTCAGGGTCCGGGGAGGTTCATATGCAGAGAGGCAGCCCTTGAGGTATTGCAGTCCCAAGCCATTTAAAGCTTTATATGTTGAAACCAGCACCAGTTAGAGCCCTTTCAACTGAAGAGGTGCCTTTCACTAAAGGTGGAGCTTACAACTGAGACAGTACTGCTCCTTTATAAGAATGATTGTTACTGAAGCAACATCAGAGCTTTGCTTTCCTATAGCAGGGTTGCCATATTTTGAAGAGCAAAGAAGAGGATACATTTGCCAACTTCCACTTTTAACTATAGATCTCTATGATGACTTTCATCATGAAAAAGAGGACATGTCCTGGAAAAAAGAAGACATCTGGCAACCCTAAAATATTGCTTAACACTTGGAGGAACTTGTGAAAACCCATGTTGCATTCTTTATAGAAAGTCTGATACTACAGTGTGGGGGGAAATGTTGTGAATTTGTTGCATGTTGCATGTTGTGAATTTGTTTTCATCTTTATCATTCAGCCTCGGCCAGGCCTTACCTTGGATGAGATTGATCTCATCATCAATCTCCTCTTTAGATTTTTGAAATATACTAAGCCTCAACTCTTCCTCTCTCTCTCTCTCTACTGTTGAAAGTCATGATCCACTTCCTTCTCCCTCTGCTCTAGCTGCCACTTGTAGCACTCACCTGTGTCTTTCTCATTTTTGAAATTTAAAATCTAAATGCAGTTCAGAAGCCTTGCTGTTTCCTTAAGTATTCTGCTGTGTCACCTTTGGCACAAATGAAGGGGAAAATGCATTATTTGTATCACTATTGACTATAATAAGGTAACATAAAAATGCTGCATCTGTTGGCTTACACTTAATTTAACAAAATAAATTGTTCTTGGTCTTCTTGAAAAAAAGTAAAGTAAACGTTAATCCTGAACTGAACTCACAAGGCAAACTATACCATTAAGTACATTCCCATGTATGGAATAGGATTATGAAGCCATCCTCTTAATAAATAATATTGGTGAATAAAGGCAACAAACTACAATAGGAACAGAGAAAAATGCTATATAGATATATTTCAAAACGTTACATGCAAACAGATCATCTAAATATCTGGGTAGCTTTTTCATGTGTAGTATTTAGGGTATTACTGGTTAAAAGAAATAATTCCCAGCCAGCTCATCTGTTGTAATTGAAAACACCTGAAGGATGCTAGGTTGGGGGCGTTTGCTTTAAAGTTTAAAACCAGCACTTTGCATTGTGCTCAGATATGTATTTGTGGGGCTGATTAAGAACCAGTGTGATATGTTCTGTCCAACTAGACTCAATCTGTATTCTCAACTGATTTCCAAATAGTCTTCCAAAACAGGCTCACACAGAATGTAATGCAGTAGTCTAGTCAGTTACTAGCATTAGTATTCTGTACTTTAACTGATTGTAGTTACCCAATTTAACCAACTGTAGTTATCAGAACAGTCGGAGCTGCAGTTAGATTCCTGTTTATTTCTAACCTCTTACCTGAAGATTAAAAAAAGTTCTTTTTCACATTTCAATGGATAATATATAGCTATATCTAAGGTTGTGACCATAACAATGTACTCAAAAGTGCTTTGATACGTTCTTTCTCTTTGACAGTGTTGTAGTAATTCCTTAATATGTCAGATACTCTTTTCTCCTTCCTAAATTGCCCACCTATTTTGGTCACATTTTCCGGCATGGGTGCATGACTGGATTTCCCACGTTGTTCTAGTTTTGGGATTACTTAATCCCAATATCTGTCCCCCTCCTCTCTATTTTTCTTTCAGAAAATGCATCTCCCCTAACACAAAGGCATCTGAAAAAACAGAAGGAAAGCAAAGAGAGCCTCTGTTTGGCCCTGTGAGTTCCCTGCAATCATCAGCAATACCAAGAAGGTCAGAGCTTCAAGATGGTTCCACACATCAAATAAAACCAGTTCAGAGAAGTGATAGAATATCAGAACTAGTCAGCTACAAATCAAATAGTACAAACAATTTTTCTCTTATATCATCATCCAAGAGAAACAGACCTGTCAGTGCTCCTCCAGGTCAGCTAAGGTAATCAAAGCTGTTCCATGTTCCTTTTAACTATGACTGTTGCTGTTCTGTCTCCTTTCAACTGACTCAGTGATGATTCAATTGACAACCTCAAACTTACAGTAAAAGACTGCAATCTTTATTTAGATTTATGATATAGTGGTATCACAGTGCAATCCTAAGCTTAGAGGTAAGTCCCTCTGAGTTCACTGGTATCTAGTCTAGTAGGTGTGCTTAGGATTGCCATCTTGGTTATTCACAGAACTGCTTTAAATGTGATACATATACCTTATATGAGAAGCTCTTCTATGCAAGTCACACGTAGATAATAGGTCAATATTTTTCTACCCATAAAAGGCCAGTTGTGGCAGTCTGGTGAACATGCATGCTCAGAAATAGATCCATATCTGATCAGCAGGCATCAAGTTTATGTACAGTTTGCATACCTTTCCCTTCACTGAAATGCATTATGTATAGGAATATTTATTGTTTATAATAGAGAATGGGATGGGACGGGGAACTGAGAGATAGACTTATAAACAACATAACATATACATCAGAATTTCTGGAATATGACTACAATGTGGAAGTGTGCTGTGCTGTTGGTGTACATTATATGAAATTATAAAGAGGAATTCCCACAAATTCAGTGTGTACCTCAAGTACATTTTATTCTTTGCATGATACTTGCACTATCTCTTATTCCATGCCAGTAGTGTGACATCTCATCACTGAAAAACAGATGGCAGAATTGTTTTGCTACAGGGACAGACTCTGCTGCTGTTTTATTCTGCCTTTTCAAAAATAAAATAAAATACAATGTTGATAGGTGATAGCGAGGAGCATTTATTGCTCCAACACACACTTTAAAGAAAAAAACCACCCTACACAAAATTCAAGGAAAAGAGTCTGGATATATTTGGGAGGAAAACTACTAGGTGAGTACACAGACAGTGGCTTCACACAGTAGGAAGTATATAGACACCAAGCAAAATTGGAGGAAGAGTATTTTATTGGCATAGCAGAACAACCTCACTTTCTAGACTCTACACTACAAGCAGTAAAAGTGCACATTTATAGCACAATAAGCTGGAATGGCACATAAAGGTGATTAAAAAGCAGGGCTCAACACTAATATTTAAGTTGTTATATTGAATGTTTAAATGAATCAGGCTTTGTCTAATTCTATTTGATTTGTTAAAGGTTAAAATGGGAATAAGGCTACAATTCTATACATACTTTTTTCAGAGTATGCCCCATTGAACACAGACTTACTTCTTAGTAAACATAGTCAAATACCGGTAAGTATAATAGGTTTTTTAAAAAGCGAAGCATCACCTTTCAGTGCTTGCATCAAGAAGACAAAAACCAGTGGAATCTTTATGTATAATTTTATAAGAGCAACTTTACACCTGAGTTTTTAATTTTTACAGGTGAATTGAATTTGAAGCATTGGTTTACAGTTCTCAATATAATTAGGAAAAGGGCTTATTATGATGATTGTCTTTGTTTTAACATGCAATACTGTAATGACAATCTGAATAATCATTGAGAGAGACTATATTAATTAAATTGTAATTTTTGTATAGGTAGATAAAATGAGTACTTTCTATCTAGTTCAACTGAATTGGAATTGTTTTTCTACAGACCTTATTCCTTAAAATGCCATTTGGCCCAAAAGGTCCCTGAAGTGCCCATTTTTGAACGACAACCACAGATACTCAGAGTAACAGCTTATAAGAATGGTACGAGAAGCGAGTTTGCTAAAGTTACAGTGCCACTTTCCATTAAACTGGTAAGTGTCAATATAATTTCTGTGTAGCCATTTTTGTTTGGATATTGATCTTCGAATAAAGGAAGCACTTTTTATTTTCACACTTGTTAAGCGTATACTTAGTTATTGCATTTTTACCTTCAATTATCTAATGTAAAACAGAAGGCATAAAATGTAAAGTAGAATTTGGAGTTTCTGCAGAATCAATACAATTACCGTTAAATGGTAGTCAAATAATAACATTGATAGGTAATGCTTAGCAATTGGATGTACAAATACTGTGTTGAGGGAAATTAGTTAGGGTTTGGTTTTTAAGTATTGATTCTTGATTAAATTTTAGTAATTAACATGAGTATATTTTCTTCTTATTTTTTCTTACCTTTTGGGGCTGATTTAGCTGCTGGAGAAGTGCACTGGAAGGCTGAAGCTGAATATGGCTGCACGACGAGTCTTCTTGGCAGACGGCACTGAAGCACTCGATGCTATAGACATACCCCATGATGCAGACGTTTATATTTCAACTGGAGAGCCCTTTTCAGATCCATTCAAAAAAATTAAAGGTAAAAAATGCCACAGTCAATGGCTTAAGGGGTGCAATTAAAAATGATTTTCATCCTGTCTTTTTGCATGGTTTAACAAAACTAATGTTTACTCATTTACAGCTCAGTAAGAGGATAATGTGCTTAATGAAAGAAAAATCTACTGACAGCCACGTTTATTGCCCTTCATTAGCATTGGTGCTTAATTTAATATAGATCTGAATAGACATTAGGGAGCCTGCAGGAGGTTAAATGGTGAAAATATAATAAATTAAATAAGAGATTATTGAATTTACTGTTTAGTTTCACTGACATCTAGCAGACACAATTCATTAGGCTTATTACACTAGCAAAAATAATAGTTGAGTTTGAGTATTTTATTAATTTAGTCATTTGACCTTTATTAAGACAAAGCATTAAAATAATTATCAGACTGCTGATGCCACAATGTGAAATATTCACATTGAAGTTACACAGAAATGTATATGTACATCTGTTCTAATATTTCATTTTGAAATTTGAAGCTCTTTTAGCATAATCTCTGAATTTATTTTCTCATGTCACTAATTCTTGTAATATGCTTTCAGGTTTACTTATGAGCGTAGTGTAGAATTTTATATTGCTACTATTTTCAATTTTGTTGCAAATGGATTTTTATTTGGGCAATATTTTACTGGCCTAAATGACTAGTGCATTTAAATACGAATTTATGTATGGAATTGCCATTGAAATATGGCATATAATAGCTGGACTTTATGATCAGAATATAATTGAATAAATATTGTATTAAATATTAGCCAAATAATGTTGTATGTTAAGCTGGAATGCGTTAAGATTCAATCTGTAACGCCACACCATTCAGTAATAGCCAACAATTTAAAAATACTATAGTTGGAAGTAGTGTGTTTTAGAGGAGAAAAGTAAACTGCTTTCAGTTGATACATTGTTATTGTTTAAAATCTTTTAGAATTGTAGATGTAGTACCATTCAAGAGTTTATATAAAAATGGAATTGTGTTTTAATGTTGATGAAAAGCAACACAAAACATTCATCTTCATGTTTTGTAAAATATATTAATTGCACTGAAAACTGTTTACAAATGGTTTTGCATTCAGTTGACTCAGACAAAAGAAATAGCTGGTTTTGTATTTTAGAAACAGATTACTGTAAGAATAGCAAATTATGCTTAATCACTGGAATTCCTATAAATATCTATAAAAGAAGCATACCGTATAAATACTCTAGAATGATGGGAATACTTAAGTTTCCCCCACTAGTTGAGCCATATAATATATATTCCTGCAATGTTTTGGAATAAATTATATTTCTTCATAACTCATGAATTATGCATGTAGTGTAGTATTACAGATGATATGACAGTCTTCTTGAATACAGTCCAAATGATCCACTGAGTATGTTTTAGTCTATTAACTCAATAAGGAGAATAAATTCAGCCAAATTTTTTTTTGTCTTTTTTGGGTTCATGGTCAATGAATTGTCCTGCTATTCTGACATATAAACAACAATAATCAGTATTCACTTTGTCTCAACATCTTAGGAGTTACTGAGATAAATCTAATGTTATAATAATATTCATAGCCAGTGTGATATTTTATGTAAGGCGCGGTTACTTTTCCAGGCATATTTAATGAATGCTTGTATTTTCCAATTCATCAAGCATTTCTTTCTTTCTTTCTTTACCTCTACTTCATTCTCATCCAACAAAAACTTCTCTGCTTTGTCTGCATCTTTTGGCTGTGTTTCATCATGACATGCACTGCTGTTCCTTTAGCACCAAAATGTTGGCACACATTACTGAAAATTTCACACCAACTCTTGCTGGATCAGCAAGCTTAACCTACCAAAATCTGGTGTACTGCAATAGTATTTGACTGATAATCAATCTTTTTGCTGCTCGACAGTTGTTTCTGGGACTCAGACTAGAGCAGGTGGCAGATGTGCCTTGTCTTTTGAGAAAAGAAAGAGTAGGTGAGGTTGGGCACAGTGTAGCATATTGTGTGTCCATTAAAAGGGCTCTGCTAGGGTAAGCATTACAGGAAAAAGTCAGTGATATGCATAGAAGACCCACCAAGAACATCCGATAGGTCTTTTTACAGTCTGGTTTATAAATTAAATGGGATCACAGATTTATCCCAAATGATTTGAATGCATGCTGTAAATGGATTCAACGCAGTCAGTATTTTGTTTTCTGAATTCTGTATGTAAAAACATTTTAACAAGACTGTTACTGCAATATACAATCCAGAAGCATTTACAATAAATATAATTTGCAAAAATCAATAAATTGGTAAGACATATCACAAGTAGGGCATCATTTTCTGATACAAAACATAAATAAAACTGACTGTGTGGGGAGAGTAATTTGTGATTAGATGACCACCACCATCATATATACTAAAACGAATTCAAGTCTTCCTGTGTTTGTGAAGCTGGAGCTAAAACCACACCAACCACACACAAGAGAGAGGCATCAGTAGACTTGGCTTAACCCCAAGGTTTGGAGATTTACACACACCCACACCCAAAAATAAAAAAATAAAAATTAGCTTAGAAAGAAAAAGCTAAGCAAGGAGAAAAATTCCCCAGACAGCCTATGAAAACTTAATGTCATGGAAAGTTAAGAAACTTAGGGGCAGGGGGAGACTTGATAATTGAATGTGAAGGGAATTAAATGCAGTAGCTGGAAAAGGAAGAGAAATAGAAATATATAGATATGTAAAGAATGGAAAGAACTGTCACACTGTCTGGTTAACTGGGAAGCTATTTTTAAATACCAGAGATAGAGTTGAGAGCTGTCCATCAAATTCAGCGGAGAAATCAAAATCTTCAGTATAAGTGGGATTGAGCAATAGTATGTCTGCCCCACCCCAGCTCCCCTCAAAAAACTGAATGAAGAGATGGGGGGGGGGAATGGAAACTTCATCAAAACAACCCAATGGGGACTTAGCAACACTGACTCACTTGGGGGTGGGGAAATGACAATGAGGGAAGGGAAAGAATGAAATGGTGTGCCTGGAAACCTGAATAGAAAGAAAGACCATGCATTGTACCAATTTTAAAGTTTCTCACTTTTAAAGTTTCTATTTAAGACCTAGTTGCCATAGTGGTGGTGTTGGCGGCGGCATCTGTCTGTCTCAGGAGACAATGGAGGAGTGCGCCTTTGGGGGTGAAGTCAAACCATTGGAGAGTTACAGTGCCTGCTATGGCTGTAGAGACCCATACAAGAGAGATATGTTGTGTTGCAGCTGGACCAGATGTGCTGCTGTCGATGTGTAATAGTGTTTCTTCTTTCTGCACTCCTCCCAGCTGTCATTCCTTCTCTGGTCAGTGCTGTGACCCACAACCTGACTGCTTGTCTCCAGGCACTGCCATCTTGCAAGGGGTTCCCATATGGCTGGGTTGATGTCCCTAGCCTTCCTGTCTTGTTTGCATGCATCTTTGTAACACAGAGTTGGTCTGCCAATGTTCCTGGTGCCTGAAGGCAGCTCCCTGTAGAGCACATCCTTGAGGATTCTGCCATCTTCCATTCTATGGACATGACCAAGTCAGTGTAAATGTTACTAAGACAGGAGTACAAACACGTTGGGAATATGGGCTTGGGAGAGCACGTCTTTGTTTGAGACTCTGTCCTGCCATGCGATGCCCAAAATCTTTCTGCTGCAGTGCATGTGACTAAGTACAGTAGCACCTAGGCTTACATTACCCTTGGGTAACGTAGACTTGGGGTTGCGAAAGTGGCAACCCTGGAAGTGTTTCACTGTGCGCGCATGCACAGAACCAGTCCCTCCGGTTGCAGAAACCTCGGGATCCGACCGGAGCTCCGGAACGGATCCCATCCGCAACCGGAGGTACCACTGTTTATTCATCTAGAAGCCCATGGTTCAAATGTGACCTCTACTAAAAACTCACTAGGTGTCCTTAGGCAAGCCACTATTTTGGCCGACAGAGTTTATTTAAGCTACACATTTTAGTTGGCTAGAGTTTATTTAAGGATTATTGTGGTCTGGATTGAAAGAGCTACTTCAGGCTTGCACAAGGACTTGGGCACACTCAAGAGAATGGTGGGTCTCCTGTTCATGAAAAGCCAAAACTGACTTGGGGCCGATGGAACTTCTTGTCAAGCCAGCGTGGTGTAGTGGTTAAGAACAGTAGACTCGTAATCTGGGGAACCGGGTTCGCGTCTCCGCTCCTCCACATGCAGCTGCTGGGTGACCTTGGGCTAGTCACACTTCTTTGAAGTCTCTCCGCCCCACTCACCTCACAGAGTGTTTGTTGTGGGGGAGGAAGGGAAAGGAGAATGTTAGCCGCTTTGAGACTCCTTCGGGTAGTGATAAAGCAGGATATCAAATCCAAACTCTTCTTCTTCTTCTTGTCTGGTTTTTTGGATCCTCACCAGTATATTTGAGGAATCTTCAAACTCTAAAATAATAAGTGTAAAGTCAATGGGTTAAAGATTACAGAGACTGGATTAAGACCATTAAAGCACACAAGGAAGCTGTTTTTAGAGTTTCATTCTTCCAATTGTACTAGGAATTACAGCATTTTGCCTGTTTTGTTAAAGATTGTCTTGCAGATACTGATATATAGCTAGGCTAGCTCAAGCTGCACTATGTTTTTAGATTAATTTGAATTGGCATTTTCTGTCCCATTTTGACATAGTACATTGGGGATAACATTTCAAAATTTAGTATGGTCTTCCACATGTAAAAAGAGTTAATTTTTTAAAAAATTGCTATGAAATGCCAGCCAGGAAAGAATGTTCATTTAGATAATTTTTTCAGAAACCCAGGAATAAGCATTGGAATTTCCCTAGCGACCTTGACAACGAACTCTTGAGTGGGCAAGCACAAAAACATGCATGTATTTTAGTTGGAAAAGTCAAAGAGGCTTCTTATACAAGTAAATGCATGTGACTAATGAAGCAATCATGCATGTACCATGAGAATGTTTACAATGCAGAAAGTTTAGTGCAAGTCTGAACACTATGTTAACCATCCACTTGAAATAGGAAAATTGATAATGGTGCACCTTTTTTATGGTATCTGGTTTAGAGGTATTGAAATATCAAAATAAAATACCTTCGAGTCTTTTTCACACCGATTTTACCTACTGTTAGCTTTGAGCTTTTTACACCTTGAAGTTTCCATATAAAAGACAGTTCCTAAAAGCTGTCCAAAATGTAGTGTTTAGATGCTTCTTGTACCATATTTTCTTAGTTGCCAGCCTTTTAAAATTAACTTCAGATACTTTTGGTTTAAAATCAAGTGACTGTTGCCCAAGGCTTCATCCTGTCTGCTTTTTATTCAGAAACCTTTGAATGTGTTTTATGTGTTATAAGGAACTGCAGTGCTTGTAAAATAAGTTTCCATCCAGTCCACTTCACTGAATTTGTTTCTAGAGCTTATCTGTCTTGGCATAAATCTCTTCTCCCAAAGGTTGATAGAGTGTAGAAATCATGTTGTCTGCATCTTAAACACTGTTAGGTAATTTGGGAGTCAACCTCAAAAATGTATGCTGCCTCATTTTCAATTTAGGCACTCACCATTGGCTTACCCAGAAAAAGCTTTCCTGCCCCCACTCCCTCCTTCTCTTCCTCACAGCGATACCACCCTCTGCCATTTCATGGGCTACAGTCTAGCTGCTAGACTCTAGATATGGCTGAGGAAAGGTTAGCCCAGGCAGAGGGCCACCTCTTATTGCTGTTTCCTCTCTTCCTCCAAGCAACAGACAGTCTTTCATCCTGGAATGAAGGGAATAGGCAGTTAGTCTCTAGCTACCTATGGCATTGAGGCCTATCTGACTGGGCAACTGACCCACTTCCAGTTTCCATGATCAAGACAACTTAAAAGCCTGCCAACAAATGAAGCATACAAACTAATAAACTAAATAAAGTGGGGGAAATTAACTATTAATCCAAAACCTAAGGTTCTAACATAATCAGAGGTAATTTTTGATTTAAAGCATTTCATCCATGACTTCGTTTTATGCATTTGAAGGTCAGGGAGATATTTCTTAAGGGTTTTTAAAGATGTTGAATTGAATGGTTGTGGTAGCCTTCAGTGGTATGCAACCAACCTTTACTTGGAGTAGACACATTGAAATTAATGAGCCTATGTTATGGCCATTAATTTCATTGACGATTAATTTCTAAGATTTTACATTGTGAATTGCCCTGAGATTTACGGATGAAAGGCATCATACAAATTTAATAAATAATAATAGTAGTAAGCCAAATTTAACTCAATACAACCCTTTGAGTCCAACAATAATCAAGAAGAAAGCGCATAGGGACTATATTGGGGTGTTTCCATTGCAATTTATATAGGTTACATAAACTATTTTGCTGATTATTTGTTAGTTGCATCTGTAATCCCTTTTGTATTTACCCATTCAGGGTATCCTTGCATGGGAGAAAGAGCATTTTCAAATGATGGCTGCTGTTCTTTTTAGAAACAAACTATTGAGCTCGCAGTTGGCTCACTTCAGTTTGAAGGAAATGTATGACAGGTTGCCATTAGGAATTTCTCCTCAACAACAAAAATGTGGTTGTGTGGAATTTAGGCCATTGTTACCACTACGGCAGTACCATTGCAACTCCTCTTCTGTTTCTCATTGTTCTTTTCTATGTTGTGTCACTTATTTATCTACACATTGGTCAATGTTTTCTGGCAATTAAGTTTTCTATTTGCCTGTTAATCTAGTTTTCCCCTGTGGATTTTGAGAAACAGCCTGGCTGCTTTATTTATGACTATTTTAATACAGTGTTTATAAATACTTCCCTAAGATTTACAAAGCGAGTTGCCAATATTTTCTAGTGCTGCTCTGTCAGAAATTGCTACTTGAAAGATAGCAAATATATATTTTTTAAAAAACCTTCTTTCATGTTTTATGGAGATTATTTGGTACTTTCCCGTTTAATAGCTTGGTTTTAGTTGCCAGTAATATCACAAAGCAAAAATTAAAAGTTAATATTTTTATGCCTTGGATGTGCCTAACATTGCTATTTGTAGGGTGTGTGTGAGCGGGGATGTTGATTTGGACACTAAACCATAGTTTAGCATGAGGAGGAGTCTGGAAGCATTACTTCTGTTTTAGATTAAAAACAGCTTGCCAAGGCATCTGAACACAAAGAAACTGTGGTTCATCTTAATTATTGTTAGTTGAAACAAACAGCTTTCATACTTTCAAGATTCACCAGTTTAGGGCTTAGATACTGCTTATCTTCTGTTAATCAAAAACAGAAGTGGAAGCTTCATATCTCTTCATGGTCATACTGGAGGAGGAGAAGGGAGCACAGAGCTTAAGTCGTGGTGAGGTTTGTTCCTGTAACACTAAACTATGGTTAGTGCTATGTCTGACTGTGCAACACATATTTTGCATATTTGTTCTGTTGCATATCTGTGACTGGCAAATTGACTTGTCAAGGTTTTCTGGCACCTTAGGAGGCACATGCTAGATCTGAAATCTCCCTTTCCAGGTAGAGATGCACAACTGTCACTAAGACCTATTAGTACCTGTAACATCACTAAGGTTGACCTATAATTTCCCTTTCACACTCCTGTGCACTTGGCATTTAAGGGGATTGTTGGAAGTGGGGGGATATGTAAAACTTAAGCTAAGTTTTAAGCACATATTTTAAACAGTGTGCTTAGCACTGGCTCTCTATTATTATTTCAGAAAGAAAAGCAACACAAGGCCCTGAAGTGGATCAAGATTATACTGGTTTAACTTTTGCTCCCCGTTCTGTCTTTCCACCCAAAATCACTCTATTCAGCTGGTATTTGCAGTCACAGCTACATCTTCTAACAGTCCTTAGTTCTCTCAAAGCTCTATCAGGACAGTTCATAGCATTCCAGAGGTCGAACAGAAGCATAGGAATCTGTGTTATACGAAGTAAAGACTATTGTTCCTTCTAGCTCAGAATCAAGCTATGATCACTCTGCTTTGGGCTTTAAAAGTTAATACCATCACTTTGAAATGAATAGATACAAATTGGTAATTAATGTTTCTGAATTTGAATGAGTATGGGTATGTGTGGACTTGGAGAGGTATATATTGAATCTGTGTGGTGTGTATGTTAATGGCCACACTCACTGGCATATGACACCAGAGTACCCTACCTACTGATTGCCAAGTTACCGTATGTTTTCTGAGGGCTATGTTCTTGTTTTAAAGGAAAGGATGCCAGATGTAGGTGGAAAACATGTTATTGGCCACAACTGCTACCTGCAGCAATACAGTGTCTATTAGCCCTCCCCCATGGCAAAACTATTCCTTGGGGGTGGGGCTGACTCCATCCAGAACCGGACTCATGTACTATCTTAGTCACCTTGCTACACACAGTCAACTCCATTTGATCTGGATTGTTTTATTAGGCCTCATGCAACTTATTACTTCATTCGGATCCTATGACTAAGGGCTTGGTAGGAAGTAATCCATATTATATTGCTAGATTCATGTGCATCTTTTTTAAAAAAACTGAATTGTTCCTTGACATAGAATTTGTCTAGGCATTCCATCCAGCAATTATGTTGTGTAGTTTCTGGTTTGGCTTGCGTGTAATTTTCAATTATAGTTTAGTGCTATATGGATGAGTCTGAGGGAGCCCCAACAAAGTATCTCATCTTAGCATTATGTGTTAAAAACGAACAATGGTTAGTTAAACAAACCAGCTTCATGACATGGTTTGAAGTTGTCTTAAGATCTGGGAACTTCTGCAAGCACAGCAAATAATAATAATAATAATAATAATAATAATAATAATAATAATAATAATAATAATAATATATTATTTATACCCCACCCATCTGGCTGGGTTTCCCCAGCCACTCTGAGCGGCTTTCAACAGAACATTAAAATACAATAATCTATTAAACATTAAAAGCCTCCCTAAACAGGGCTGCCTTCTGCTGCTGAGCTGTAGTCCTTCTTGTTTAGCAACTAACCATTAAAAGTAGGAAAAATGCAGGCTCCAGGTTTGTCCAGCTGAGATTTGGCTTTGAAATTCTTTCAGCCCGGAAATAATTTTACCAGTCTGTCTTGTAGCCACACAAAATGAGGAGGATGGACAATTAGCCTTATGTTTCTCTTGGACATGCTGGGGATCATTCATATGGCACTAAACCAAGGATAGCCAACATGGTGCTCTCCAAGTGCTGTTGGACTGTAACTCCCATCATTGGCTATGCCAGTTAGGGTTGATGGGAGTTGGAGTTCAGCAACATATGGAGCGCACAACATTGGCTACCTCTGTGCTAAGCAATTGCTTAGTGTTACATGTTAACCAGCTCTCTGACATCTCTCCATAACTCCAACGCAGACCTGATTCTGAAATTTTATACTTTCTATAATTTAGTTGTAGGTGTCACATTGTTGTAACCTGGAAAACAAAACTCCGCTCAGTTTTTAGGTAGCTAGTGTTCATTCAGTTGAGCATATAATTAATTATCAACATCCTTTCAAGCTTTCTGGATATTTGCCATGCAAAGTCTTAGATATTGCCAGTATTCTGCCTGAGTTATTTATTACTCTTGGCTCAAATGAATCACTTTTCTGGTTTAACTAGGTAAGCTTATCATTGGTTTATACTGCTGCTTTAAATATTATTATTTTAAAACTTCAAGATAATGAAAACAAGAACAATTGATCTAAGAATATACATTATTTCTACTGAAGAAACTAGGTAATGAATAATGAATCCTATCACTAAGGGTTGTATCTGGTGTTAGTCCTACTCAGAGTGGACTCACTGAAATTAATAAACATGACTAACTTGGGTCCATTCATTTCAATTGGTCCATGATTATGACTAGTACTTGACATGGGCCCAATCTCCTTGCTTTCCTGTGTAGTTCATTCAGTTTAGATATGGCTATCAATTGTAGTTTAATGGTGAATTTTGGGCACAATGGAGAGGTAAAAGATTTGGATTATCATAAAAGATGCAGGAGGAAATGATTAACAATAGGACCCACAAAAGGGAGGAGGGAAGTCCAAGAGATTCCTTGGAATCTTGTTTTTATGTTGTAAGTTAGATAATGTGACTGTAAAATTTTAATTTGAAAAACCAAATAAACAATTTTAATAGATATGGCTATTTGGTTATGCTAGTGTTATTATTATTATTATTATAGTATTATTATCAGAATATTACTATTATTTACTATTATTATTTATTTATTTACTATTATTTAGTATTATTATTAGAAGTCCATGGTTATGTTTAAGGTATTCTTAAATTCACTTGAACATAATGGAGGAGTGTTCCCGAAAGAGATTATTTAGTGTATACTCCATTCATTGTAAGCTCCCAGGGCAACTTACAAAAAGTTCAAATCACAATAAAACTGTGAGGGGGATGTGTGTCCTCCTCAAGAGTAAGCGACTCGACAGTCTGTTTAACTTATGTACAAGTTTATTTCACCGACAAGCTTTACAATTCATCATCCTCCTCCGACGAACCAGATTCTCCAAGTAAGGGTTTCCGCTTTTCCCCCCAGCATAAAAGCCTCTTAAAACTCCAACGCCTCCTCTCACTCCTCCTTTTCCGCTTCTTGACTCTGCCGGCCCCTGCGTTGCCCTCATCCCTTTCACTTTCATCCTCCCTGGAAGTTGTTGCAGAGGCTCCGGCTACATCCTCGACCCCTTGCTCTCCCTCCGTCTCCATGTTCTCCTCTCCTCCCATAGGCTCCCACGCCACCCGCTCTTCCTCCATCAGCACAGGTGGCGACACCTCTTCACTCCCACTTCTCCACACCTCCTTCCCTGTCTCTGGCGACAGCCTAGGTGCTGCCTCTTCCTGCTCCCATGCTCGCAATACCTCCTCTGGCGTCCATGGGTGACCTCCGGATGCCTCTGTCCCTTGCGCCACCCCTCCTGGCTCGGGCCAGTCCCTGACATCCATCCCCCCTCCCAAGCCCCCCTTCCCCTCCTGAGGCGGCTCGGTGGGTGTTACCCCAGGGTAGCCAAGATCCCCGGCTGGATCCCATTCCCCTCCTTCACTCTCTCCTGCCGTTCCTGGTGAAGAGGGGAATCCCAAGAAGATGGTGGTGTCTGCACTGGATGATGACGACGAGGACTGGAACACCTCCTCCCAATCCTTCCTGCCCCAGGGAGGAGGGAGACATCGCGACCCCCATTCTTCTGCTGCCGCGATATCCCCTTCCACCTCCATTCCTTCTGTTGGTGAATGAGGGCTACTCTGCAACTCGTTGCCACCCCCACCACTGTCTGCACCCGAGGATGGGAACCCCCAGAAGTCCCCCTCCTCTGAATCTGTGGGTTGAAACACCTCTCTCATTTGCCATCTGTACGGCTTCGGTTTGTCGGGATACAGTGCATGGAATTCCAACACTAAATACTCCTTGGTGACATCTTCCGCCGGAATCCACGTGTTCTCCGACTCTGGCTCCCCCTCCCATGCTACTAAGTACTGCAATTCATCCCCTCTCCACCTGGAATCCAGGATGGCCGTGGCTTCATTGAAGTGCTCCATGTCTACCAACGGCAATTCCTGCGACCCCCTCTGGTCCCCTTGTTGATACCTGTGCGGTTCTCTGAACTTGGATAGGAGCGACCTGTGGAAGACCGGGTGAATTCTCATGGTCTCCGGCAATTGCAACCTGAACGCCACTGGGTTGATCTGCTCCACCACTTCGAAAGGCCCAATTTTACATTGCCTCAGCTTTTTGCCCCTGCCTGGCATGGGCAATCCCTGGGTGGACAACCAAACTTTGTCTCCCACTTTGATGCTCTCCCCTTCCCTTCGGTGCTGGTCTGCTGCTCTTTTGTAAGCACTTTTCGCCCTTTCTAGATTGTCTCTGAGCAATTGGTGCAAAGCCTGTAGCTCCTCAGCAAATTGCTCCGCTGCTGGCACGTCTCCCGCCTTCCCTTCACCTCCCCCCGTTGGAAAGGCTCTCGGGTGATTGCCGTAGACTGCCTGGAAAGGAGACATGCCTGCGGACACCTGTTGAGCGTTATTGTACGCAAACTCCGCAAGCGAGAGCCTGTCACTCCAATCACTGTGTTGCTGAGATGCGTAGCAGCGCAAATACTGCTGCAAAATCGAATTTACCCGCTCCGATTGCCCGTTGGACTGAGGATGGCGAGCAGAGGACAAGTTCACCTGCACCTGCAAGATTTGCATGAGCTTACGCCAGAACCGTGAGGTGAACTGAACTCCACGATCTGAAATTACTCTTTCTGGCATGCCATGGTGCTTGAAAACATGCTGTACAAACAGCTTGGCTGTTTCCTCAGCTGAGACTACCTTAGGGCATGCAATGAAGTGTGCCATCTTGGTCAAAAGGTCAACTACCACCAACACTGCAGTTTTGCCTTTGGATGGGGGTAGGTCGGTGATGAAATCTAAGGAAACCGCCTCCCACGGTTTACTGGGGATGGGGAGAGGTTCTAGCAACCCAGCCGGTTTTTCTCGCTCCCCTTTGGCTCTTTGGCACACCTCACACCCCCTGACGTATTCCTTGACTTCCTGCCTGACTCTGGGCCACCAAAACTCTCTCGTGACCAACACCGTGGTTTTGAACTGCCCAAAATGCCCTGCTGTGGGGTTGTCATGGAGCTGTCTGAGAACTCTAGCACGCATCTCCTCCCCAGGAACATACAGTGCCCCTTTGAACAACAGCAGCCCCTCCTTTTCCTCAAACCCTTTCGCCTTGGGATCCCCCTCCCTCAGTTCCTTCAGTTTGCGCCGTGCAAAGTCATCGGCTAGGGTGAGGTGCACCAGTTCTTCCCGCCCCCCTAGAGTTGCGCCACACCTCCATTGTTCAGGTTGGAAGATCGCTCTTGCCACTGGAGGCCCTTGCTCCTCCAGGTACTCAGGCTTTCTGGATAGGGCGTCCGCTCTGACGTTCTGGTCACCTGGAACATACTGGATATGAAAATTAAAGTTAGCAAAGAACTCTGCCCATCTCATTTGTCTCTGGTTGAGAATTCTGGCCGTGCGCCAGTACTCCAGGTTCTTGTGGTCCGTGTACACCTGGATTTGATGCTGCGCCCCCACCAAAAAATGGCGCCAATGCTTGAAAGCCGCTACCACTGCTAACAATTCCTTGTCCCAAATTGCGTAGTTGGCCTCCGACTTGTTCAGCTGTCTGGAATAAAACGCACATGGCCTCCATTCCTGCGTCGGATCTTGTTGTAGTAGAACCGCTGCGATTGCTCTATTTGAGGCATCTGTCTCTATCCTGATGGGCTTGGTGGAGTCGACATGCAGCAATTGCGCCTCTGAAGCGAAGGCCCCTTTGAGGGCTTCAAAAGCCTTCTGCGCCTCCTCCGTCCATCGGAATTTCTTCTTGCCTTTCAAACAGTCCGTGATTGGCGCTGTCATGTCTGCAAATGCCGGTAGGAACTTGCGATAGAAATTTGCGAAACCGACGAAACGCTGCACATCTTTCTTGGTTTTGGGGCTCTTCCATTGCAGGATTGCCTCTACTTTATCAGTGTCCATGGCAATCCCCTTGTCAGAAAGACGATAGCCCAAAAAGTCCACTTCCGTCGCGTGAAACTGACATTTCTCCAGCTTGACACATAGATGATTTTCCTGGAGTCGTCTTAACACCTCCTTGACGTGTGTCACGTGTTCTTCCGGGTTTTGGGAGTATACTAAGATGTCATCAAGATACACGACTGCATGCTTGAACAACAGAGGACCCAGGACATGATGCATGAACGCCTGGAAGCATTGGCTGCCTGCCTGTAACCCGAAAGGCATTACCAAATATTCATAAGCTCCTAGAGGCGTGTACATGGTTGTTTTCCATTCATCACCCTCCCTGATTCTTATGAGATTGTATGCTCCCCTTAAATCCAGCTTGGTGAACATCTTGCCCTTGCGTACTGCCGCCAGCAGGTCGTCAATTCTGGGCATGGGATAAGAGATTGGTTGGCTGATGGAATTTAGGACCCTGAAATCACAAATCAAGCGTTTCTCTGTCGTATTCCTTTTGTCCACCCAGAACACTGGGCTGCCCCCCACTGCCTTGCTTTCTCGAATGAAACCCCTGGCCAGGTTCTTGTCAATAAAGTCCTTCAAGTTTGCCAACTCCTGCTCTGACATCGTGTAGAGCTTGCCTGGTGGCAACTGCGCTCCTGGCAACAGGTTAATCTGACAGTCATAGGGGCGGTGGGGTGGCAGTTTGTCCGCCTCTCTCTTGCTGAACACTTGCTGGAACTCTGCATACTCCTCTGGAAGCGTCACTTCCCCCGCCTGCAGTACTGCTGCTGCCATCTGGCTTTGGGGGTATAACTGCTGCAAACAGTTCTCCATGCAATGTGCCGATCCAAACGTTAGAGAGCGCTGGCTCCAGCTGATGACAGGGTCGTGCTGAGTGAGCCATCCCATTCCCAAGATGATGGGGGGACCTGCCAAAGAGGTGACATGAAACGCCAGCACCTCTGAATGCCTGCCTATTTGCATCTTCATGGGGGGTGTACTGTGCGTGACCGCCCCCCCTTTTAGCTCTCTTCCATCTATGGTGGTAACTTGGAGCGGAAAATCCACCTCCAGTAGATGGATCTGATGCTGCAGGGCAAAGTCTCTATCAAAAAAATCCGTACTCGCTCCTGAATCGACCAGCGCCGGGATTTGCAGTGTGCAGCCATTGGGTAGCTGCAACGCTATCTCTAACACAATCCCTGGCTTCGGAGCGTTGGGTGGGTGGGCTTGGGAAGGCTGAGCGGGTGAGGGCTGTGGGGGTGTGCTGCTTTGAAGCTGAGCGGGTGAGGGCTGTGGGGGTGTGCTGCTTTGAGGACTCTTTACTGTAACTGCGCCTGGCTGCTGGTCCCCTCGTCTTGCCGCCAGGCATTTCCGTTTCCCGCCACCGCCGTTTCTTCCACCCCCTCCTTTACAGCCATTCCTGCCATTCCCTGCCACATTTTCCTTTGATCGCAGTGCTTTGCTAGGTGGCCACTCCTTAAACATACGTAACATTTCTTAGGGACTTTCCCGCCCTGCGCATCACTGCCCTTGCCCACGGTTTGATTTGAAAAAGGGCGCGCGCGGGCTCCTCCCAACTCCATGGGCACTTCCTGCCGGGTTTGGGGCTGCGCGCCGAAGGTTTTCTCTCCCGGGGGAGGGGCCCGGATGTTGAACCACCTCCCAGGCTTCCCCTCCCGTCTCACCTTGTCTCGGCACTCCAAACGCACTCCAATCGCTAAAGCGGCTTGCATGAGGCTGTCGAGATCCTCCAACGGTCCTGATTTCGCTAACGCATCCTGGACCTCTTCTGACAGCCCCATTTTAAACATGGCCAGCATGGGTGGTGATTTCAAATCCCAATTTAGACGGTGTGCCAGAAGAGAGAATTTGGATTGGTACTGTCTGACCGTCATGCTGCCTTGCCTCAGTGACAAGAGCTCTCTTGCTTCCACGTCCTGCGCGCTCCGGCTAGAATAAACAATATCCATGCCCTCAAAGAAATCCTTAATTCTCTTTAACGCAGGGTTCCCGGCTATAATCAAAGGACGCACCCAATCTCTCGCAGCGCCATCAAAATGCGCAATCACGAAACCGACTTGCTCCGCTTCGTCTCGGAACTCCTCTTTGTGCAGCCCCAGAATGTAAAGCATGTCCGTTTTGAAACCCAAATAATTTTCCGGCTGCCCATCGAATCTGCTGCCGTGGGAAGGCATCCTCCTTCCTCCCATTGCCCTTCTCCCTGCATCGGCATGCCGCCTTGCCTCCTCGAGTTGAGCTTGAGCTACTTCGTACCTTCATCCTCCTCCGACGAACCAGATTCTCCAAGTAAGGGTTTCCGCTTTTCCCCCCAGCATAAAAGCCTCTTAAAACTCCAACGCCTCCTCTCACTCCTCCTTTTCCGCTTCTTGACTCTGCCGGCCCCTGCGTTGCCCTCATCCCTTTCACTTTCATCCTCCCTGGAAGTTGTTGCAGAGGCTCCGGCTACATCCTCGACCCCTTGCTCTCCCTCCGTCTCCATGTTCTCCTCTCCTCCCATAGGCTCCCACGCCACCCGCTCTTCCTCCATCAGCACAGGTGGCGACACCTCTTCACTCCCACTTCTCCACACCTCCTTCCCTGTCTCTGGCGACAGCCTAGGTGCTGCCTCTTCCTGCTCCCATGCTCGCAATACCTCCTCTGGCGTCCATGGGTGACCTCCGGATGCCTCTGTCCCTTGCGCCACCCCTCCTGGCTCGGGCCAGTCCCTGACAAAAACAAAAGAACACAATCAAATACAGTAAAAGGGAGAAAATCTGAACAAAGGGAAAAAAACTTTAAACAGCCATATAAAAGCAGTCAAAAAATAAGCACCAAGCATCATAAAAGCAATATTCAAAGGATTAAAACCCTAGTGAAGTAGTATTAGTATTATTATTTCATATACAAACCATATTTTACATATATACATCAACATGATTTACAGACATATCATAAAACATTATTTATTAGATTTAAGACAGTAAATCCAAAGCAAAACAATAAATCTAAAGCAAAACAAAATAGGTTTAAAAGCAATACAAAATGAATCTTTTCAGCACACACCATTTCATCAAGCTAGTAAAGCTTATTGAAACAAAAATAGTTTCTGGAAAGTACAGATAATGTGCACCTGCTATATGTCAACAAGAATGCTATACCACAGAGCAGGGGTACCCACACTGAAAGCCGGGGCCAGCACAGCCATTAGGCAGGGTGAGGCCGTCGTCTCAGACAGCAGAAGCCCCTGAGGCAGCACCCCACCACTGATTTCAGTCGAGATCACACCAATTTCTGGCAACATCTCTTCAAAACTACCAGATCTTGTGCAATTTTGGTGCAATCTTGCTGGAAATGGATGTTGATGATGGTGCCACTTCTCCACCGGGGTGACAGGGTGGCACTTCCTGTGATGAAACAGGGTGCATTGCCCCTGCTGAAAGAGTTGCTTCAAGTTGCTACAGAGTGGCCTTCTTATATTTTTTGGACTTGAAGGAGAAGATTTCATGCAGAATGCAATGATCTACTGAGTGTATAAAGGGAAATTTTAGAAAGGTACTTGCCTCATACCAAAATGGTAGGAAAGCAATACCAGGATTCTCCAGGGAATCCAGTCCCAAGTCAAAACCAGTACTCTGTATTGATGCCAGACATTAACTGACACATGAACTGACAACTGGTACAGTTGGAAAAACACAGTTGTAACATCATAATGCCAGTCTCATTAATAACCCTGCAGCTGTATTTAGCAGTGTCCAAACTGTCCAGCTGTGTGCAAACTGTCTTCAAAGGCAACCTTACATATAACATAATTACAGTACAGTGGAACCTCGGGTTACGTACCGTCCTCCTTACGAACGCTTCGGGTAACGAGCTCCGTTAACCTGGAAGTAGATGCTCCTGGTTGCGAACTTTGCCTTGGGATGCGGGCGGAAGTCGCGCGGCGGCAGAAGGCCCCATTAGCGAAAGTGTGCCTCATGTTAAGAACGGTTTCGGATTAAAAATGGACCTCCGGTTACGAACTTAATTCATTAATTCATTAATACAATTACCATTGTAATTTAATTTGGTGGTTGCCAGGGCTAAGTTACCTCTGTCTAGGTAGGTTTCGCAGCTAGTGCACCAGCCTAAGCTGTTAGCTTTCCTCTGTAGAACTGAGTTCTTTTTCTGTCTCTAGTGGCAAAGTCTGATCAATGAAGACCCCCCTACAACTAACTTGTTCCTTCAAGAAGAGCGCAACTTCATCCAGCACAGGATTAAGTCCACCAACCGAAGTAGACAAATCACCTACTAACAGGACCTCTGGATTGACCTTCTTCCAATCTATTACACCTGGGCACTCATTTTAATACAAACATAAAGTTTATTTCAAAATGTGAAATAAACTGCAGACTGAACCCCAGGAACTTAGAGGAGCTTGGTCAGGAAATGAGCACTCCATACTAAGTCATGCTTCATTCTGTCTTTCTGGTTTTTTTATTTCTTTCTCCTGCGTCTCCAAATGCTTGACCAAATCTCTAAGGTCACTATCCTGCAAGATTCTACATCTTCACCAGGGATAGGAATATTGGCACAGAACTTTATAATACTTTAAAAGTACTAAAGCCACCATAAATTTTCTTCTCCAGATGTTCTAGCTCAGTCTGCTACATTGCATGTAAAATTTCCAGGTCTTCAGATAATGTTAAGTGAAAGAAAACACTGCGAATTGAGCTTTTTTCTTTTATATATATATATTAAAAAACACCTTCAAAAAATCTAGTAAAGAATGATGCCATGTTTCAAAACTATCTTCAGATAAGAAGGGAGATATTTTCTGCTAAATGTCATGCAATTTCCCAGAATGATATAATTTGCTATGGCAGGTCTTCATTGACAAGAATAAGTGTGAGCACATTTAAAATAGGCCATCTTCTGGAAGTAGCAAGTGTCATTGGAATTATAGATTCTCATTGTTCTAATTTCTAATTATTGACAGATTTGGAAATGTTTCAATTCCAAGCAGCATTCCAAACAACAGTATAACACTTTTTCTCATAAGCACACTGAAAATTAATCACTCTTGTCATATTTATGTGAGGGTTTTTATATAAAAAATCAGCTTAATGAACATGGTGCTAAACATATATTATCACAGATTTTTCACTTTCCCTATTAATTTGTATGTGTGTGCGTGTACACAAATACATCATGAACTGTAGAAGAGATATAATTTTGTCCTAAGTTACATATTTTATTTATTTATTTGAAAATGTATCCATTATATTTCTTTGATAATTTTCTAAAACAACAATAAAATTTAAACACACAGTTTAAAATATGACTATTCACTGAACAGAACTTTGCTTTGGTTTTATTTTTCCCAGTGGCAGGAGAAAAACAGCCAAATTTAACTTCCATTCTATTAATTTTATACAGTTATCTGGCAAAAAAATGTATAAATAAAATGTATCTCCCCCCAGTAGTGCATTGGCCTGGCAATATATTTCAAGTCTACCATTGACTGGACTTAAGGTGATTTGAACAGTTTATTTTTCATAATTTAAATGTAATCTGCTTCTGACTGTGGAAGAGCATGCCATTAGAAAGTTTTCATATTATTGCCCCAAGTTTCCTTCAGTCTTCAACCTACTGCTGCATTTGAAAATCAGTTATGTTGTTAAATTCTCCTTTGATATTTAAAGGCAGGAAATACTTGACAAAAAGTTTTTTTCTAATGCTATTATGCACCTGAAGGATATTGACTTTATGCAATGACAGTGCCAAGGGCTCTTTGGATAACTATTGGAACACTATTTTCTCACCAATGTGTGTAGTTTACATTGTTAAACTACTGGTGGCTGTTAATGTAACTCTGTCCTGAGTGTAATATAGATGAGGGATAACCAACATTGTGCCCCCCAGATGTTGTTGAACTACAACACCTATCAGCACCAGTACAAACAGCCAAAGATGTTTAGAGTTGTAGACCAACATCTGGACAGCACCATATTGGCCATCCTGCTATGCATACTTACCGTATTTTCTGGCGTACAAGACGACTGGGCGTATAAGACGATCCCCAACTTTTCCAGTTAAAATATAGAGTTTGGGATATACTTGCTGTATAAGAAATACGACCCGGCGTATAAGACGACCCCCGACTTTTGAGAAGATTTTCCTGGGTTAAAAAGTAGTCTTATACGCAGGAATATACAGTATTTGACAAAATCATGAAGTAATCTGGATATAACCAAAGCCTGAATAATTGAACAGAGTGCTTTCTTCAGAAACCTTAGGACAGGCTTCCTCAACCTCGGCCCTCCAGATGCTTTGAGACTACAATTCCCAGCATCCCTGACCACTGGTCCTGCTAGCTAGGGATCATGGGAGTTGTAGGCCAAAAACATCTGGAGGGCAGAGGTTGAGGAAGCCTGCCTTAGGAGAAGCAACAGCAGCAGCAGCAGCGATGTAGAAGTAACAACAGAAGCTGCAGAGCAAGCTTCACCCTTAGATCTGATGTGAGTTAAAGTTATGTATACATATTGGCGTCTCATTCTGTGAAGAGAAATTATTCACATATGCAAAGAGGTTCTTCCTTGTCCAGTGCGTAATGGAGTCACTGTACTGTGTTCTTAAATCAGTTGTAGTTCCATAGTTTTGATGGAAATAATTCTTGACACATATAAATTAGTTGCTCATCCACTACAAATAATTTTTGATCTTGCAATTATCTTTTCAGGTTTATTAATATACATGTTTACAACCTTGAAAAAAATAATTTTTAATTCCCATTGATTGTATGAGTTGCAGCACACTTATGGATACTTCATATAAAAGTTCAAATGAGGGGCTAAACATATTTTGATTGGCATACAAGTTGGGATGTTTGTAATTTTAATCAAATTTTAAATTAAGACATACTTCAAATAATATGTCAAAATGATGCTATTGAATTTAAAGTCTAATGACAACTGCTTTCACTGCTAGTAAAAACATAGCCATTGTGCCTGTGGCAATACAGAATGGCACTTCAGAGCATGCAGGAACAAAGAAGTCAAGTATTTAAAGAACAGGGAGTGACTAAAACTAAAGATAGGAATGTGACCTGGCTATAACCATTGCAGCAAATTGTATTTTGGTTAGAAGACATAATTATATTACAGATAGTTGGATTTTCAAAGGATAATTTAAATTTGGAAAAGTTGGTTATTAAAGCAGAAAAATGGCTTGTTGTTTTCTATTAGAATCTATTGAATTAAATTGTAATAACTTCATTTTTTACAAAAGGGACATAGTCTTGACAAATGTAACACCAATCCCCCGCTCTCCCACCACTGCACATAAAGAGCTGTCTTTTACCGACAGACCATTGGTCTATCTAGTTTGAGTAACTTATTGTATATGTGTGTGTGTGTCTGTTGCTTGTGGTCTGATTCATAGGGACCCATACAGCACATTGTACTATCTCCTGGGTTTGAGACAGGACATTCCCAGCCTTACCTAGATTGAACCTGGAACCTTCTGCCTGCAGAGCAAATGTTCCACCGCAGAGTGGTAGCTCTTCCCCCCAAGGACTGCACCTCAGAAGGTGTGGCCACTATTCTGAGAAACAGCTATTCAACAGGAAGGGCTTTTGCTACCTAGGGGGATTAATCATGACCTGCTGCCTCCAGTGGCCTAATAGGCATATAGGCATGAACCCTCAAGGTGTGAATTGAGGGACAGTTATTCAGGAAGATTCTAATCCACTCAGTGAGGTTGAGTATATCCCAACCAAGCTTTCTTCAGCACCTTGGTGCTCATGTTGGCCAGGCAATAGCACCAGAACTGGCTGAAAGGTCCTTGGCTCTTGAGGCAGTTGATGAGAGACACCAGCTCAGGTTTGGTTATTCTGGTACTCAAAGAAGCCCTAGGGAGCTTCAATGGCAGTGTTGGTGGCAACAGCGGGAGAGGCACTGCTGCAGAGGGTGGCCAAGCTCTGCTGCAGGAAATAATGATGGTGACAGTACCTCCCGCAGCAGCTGGGATACTGAGCAGCAATGACTGAAGACAAATGGATTCAGCTTCATCCTTTAGAGTTTTGCACAAATTCCTTTGCAACACTTCAGTTTAAAGAAAGAGCTGCATGTCTGAAATGTTTAGAAAAAATGGAAGAAACAGAGTATAACAATGCAAATTTCAAGATTACAAAATTCAGATGCCTTTTGTAACTCTAAAATATATCAGTCCTAGTGGAGGAGCCAGTGACCAATGATATACATTCAACAAGATGTGAACAAGAAACCCAATCCAACATCAAGTCTAACTGAAAGTAGTAGTACCAGTTAATAAACTAGGGGCTGGTGAAACCGACCCTCGCTGAGAATGCAGTCAGAGGGGGAAGGGGCACAAAAATCACCTATTGGATGATGGAGTGTATGACGTTTTTGTGTGTGACGATGCGCCACTGCTTTCATGGCAAAATCAAACACGGGAGAAGCTTCACATCCTTTTCACATTGCAATACAAAGACATGCTTTTGTTTTGCCTTTCCTCCTCACCTTGCCCTCACTCAGAATGCTTCAAGTTCTTGGGTCACATAAAATGTTGTAATTTCTAATGTGGCTATTGTGATGGTGGGTGGGTGTGGGTGGGTGTGCTGATACAGCTTCTTGCCAAGGGTGCAAGGGACCCTAGGTACTCCTCAGCTCCACTTGCTTTCCAAAGGCCTTAGTCATGTTTTACATTGGCTGGATCAGGACCACAGGGTGCTATGAAAGCTTTTAAAATGTCACAATCATGTTCTAGCCCTAGCTAAAATATATAGTGAAATTTATGCATTTGAATCAACTGGAAAAAATCACTTGCACCATCCTAAAAATTGTTTGTCTATCTTAACTAAAAGTATGATTGCTTATTTTACCGTATAAGTTGTTCCTATCGTTCTCCATGTGTATTAAATTCAAATTTATTTGCTGCAGCTTAACGTTACTGCTGAATAACTATTGTGCCTTTACGTGTGTGTTGTATGTGGAAAGATTTCATATCTAGTGCATCATAGCAACAAAGGAAGTGCTTTGAGATGGGGATATTAAAACTTAATTTCCACTCTCTTTTTGACAACTGCAGTTTTTCCGTTTTAGATTTTTTGGACTTTGTTATTGCTTTGAAGATGAAAAGGCACCCTGGAAACAGCAAATTGTTGTTGTTGTTTAGTCGTTTAGTCGTGTCCGACTCTTCGTGACCCCATGGACCAGAGCACATCAGGCAAATTGTTGTATCCATTTGTGCAACAACCTTTTTACCTCCCATGCCCAGCTCTCCATGCAGCTCCAAAATCTACTCCAGAGTGTCTTTACTTCCCAAAGAATCTGTGTGTTCCTATTAGAACTGAATGAAGTAACTATTCAGTTTTTGTCATGGACCTAGTGAGGCTTATCAAGTTACATTTTCAGAATTCTTCTGTACCTTGGATTCCGAACGCCTTGCGAGTTGAACATTTTGGCTCCCGAATGCCGCAGACCCGGAAGTGAGTGTTCCGGTTTGTGAACGTTCTTTGGAACCCAAATGTCCAATGGGGCTTCCATGGCTTCTGATTGGTTGCAGGAGCTTCCTGCAGCCAATTAGAAGCTACACTTTAGTTTCCGAACGTTTTGGAAGTCGAATGGACTTCCGGAATGGATTCCATTCGACTTCCAAGGTACAACTGTATTCCATTTTAATCTATAAGACTTAGGGGCAAGAACAATAGCATGCCCACTTTTGTTCTCTTCTACCTCACCCAGCTTGATAAAAGGTGGTGAAATAATGTGGCTTTTTCAGCATAGTGTGTTTCAGAAAGCAGTAGGCCAAACTTCTGGGATTGTCCCCACCCTATTCTTATTATTTAGATTTGTATCCCAGCTTTTAGCCAAATTGGTTCTCAAAATAATTGGTTAAGAGTTAAATACGTAACTACTATTTCAAATTCTTGATTTTCTGTGATGTTATGTAGGTCATTCAAACTTATAGAGGAGAATTAGGAAGTGAACTGTTAAATGGATCATTTGTGAGATACATTGTGAATAGTGTGAACCAAAGCGAATGCAGGTTAAAAACCGGAGACAAGAACCTTTGCTTTTATGAAGCAAAGGTGATGAAAAGCATTTATTTTTGTAGATGGAGAAGTAAAATGTTCCTCTCTGATCAGTTACAGAGGCATGCTAAGGTGAATTTTAATTATGACTAAATTGTGGTATTACTCTTTCATACCCTGAACATCTGTTCCCTTCAGGAATGATGATTTATGCAGGCTATCAGTAGAGACAGCTTGCTACAGCTTATGTCACGGTTTGTGGGAAGATGGGGTCGTATTTCCAAAAATATCAGCTTTTATATGGATACCAGCCAGTGTGTTATTAAGGTAATAGGGGAAAGGGAGCACGATGTGTTCGCTTTTAATTCTGAAGCCAAATATTGACTTTACCTTTTCCCTTCCAGACCATCTGTTGTTAACGAAGAAGGCAACTTGGACACTGAATGGCCTAGTCTTTCCTAAAAGTATCACGAGGAGAAAAACCAAGCCTGTACTATCCACATGTATAAAGACACTTACAGAGAAGCCCACTGTCAGATTTTTGGTGTTTAAGAACTGTATGGGGCAGGATGGTTATGAAATATCATCTCCTCCAGACCAGAATGAAAAGGTAAGCTTGCATGTGGCAGAGCACAAATGTGTGAAAAATATCATTCCCCTTTTTGTTGTTCAGTCGTTCAGTCGTGTCCGACTCTTCGTGACCCCATGGACCAGAGCACGCCAGGCACGCCTATCCTTCACTGCCTCTCGCAGTTTGGCCAAACTCATGTTAGTAGCTTCGAGAACACTGTCATTCCCCTAATGTCCTTATATTACTTATTTATCCATTTTACTTATATGATTGCAATTGAGATTCAGCTGCAGATTTTATTTTAAAAAATATACCCACACCCAATTCACTGGACTGATGTTATTATGCACTGCAGTTATTTTTGTTTTAATTAGGCCATTATCTTCCATTGTTCTACTCTGGAATTGCCCCCATTCATGTCCATGTAACCACTTCAAAAGAGATACAGCAATTCAAAATGCAGAACATCATGGTGGATTTTTTTTTTTTACTGCCTTGGTGTACTTATGATGTTCATGGGGTAGAAAAGATGAATAAATTTGTATCGGTCAAGTTATAGAGCTTTGCAAAGACTTTATAAGTACATATGCTTGGTTGTTGTTTTTTTGTGTGGAGGAAAAAAGGAAAACAAGAAGGTAAAGAAACTTGAAGGAATTACATGATATGGAGAACAGCAGTAAGGGAATGGAGAATGGAGATTTAAAGAAAGTGGAAAGGTAGCTTCTTAGGTCTTGCCTGGTACAAATGAGAGAAGTAGAACAAAACAGAAGCCTAAAACTTGGTGTCTCTTTGTTTAATGAAGTTTACCATATTTTCCGGCATATAAGACGACTGGGCGTATAAGCGGCCCCCAACTTTTCCAGTTAAAATATAGAGTTTGGGATATACTCGCTGTATTAGAAATACGACCCGGCGTATAAGACGACCCCCGACTTTTGAGAAGATTTTCCTGGGTTAAAAAGTAGTCTTATACGCAGGAAAATACTGTACTTCTTTTTTATACTCTTTCCCCTAAGCAAAATATTAGGGTAGGGATGAACAATATGTTTCCATGAAAGAAATAAGATTCTATTGCAGGGACCCCAAAGTTACCACTTTCCGTATCCTTCTCTTCCTTGGCCTGACATTTTTCTTAGTTACTCCAACTGAAGTTTGGTAATATGGTCCCTTATAGCAATATTTGGGGGATCACATAGAAAGGGAGACAAAAGAGTTTGCTTATTCAGAACGAAAGCAGTACAGTGTGGGAAACCTTGGCCTTTCTGCCTCAGGGCTCATCCATACTTTTGCCTGACCCATATTTTGATTGTATTGTGTCTTGATTAATTTCCTCAGGTCTGGGAGCCTTTCTCGTTCCAGGGCTGTGCCTTGTAAAAATCCACTCTTATCCATTGAATCAGATCTTATCAGATGTGCGGAAAATCTGAAGAGAGCTTTTGCTTAACTGAGCTTCAGTTCAGTGGGTGTCGCGACCCGACTAGACACTGATAGACTGGGGTCTGCCAGGGTCGCGCCATGCGGGCGCCAGGAAGGGGAACCATGCAGCGGGCCAGAGAAGGGGGCGACTGCGGAGCCAGGCGCGCAGGGGTTAAACCGAGCGCAGCAAGGCCCGACCTCGCCCAGGCATGCCCCGCGGGGTAAACAACCCCAGAATGGGCGATAACGACCGCTAACGAGCCATCAGCAGCGGGCGTGGTGGAACCGGCAGCATCGCAATAACAATGCAAAAAGCACCCATGAATGGTGCAGGTAGACCAGAGCAGTTAACTCTTTTGTCCAAGCCACCCCGGGTGGGGAAGAGGATTACCCCCGGACCTTTAGGGCAGAAGGGAGGGGGGAATTGGGAGTCACCCAGCAAGGTGTACATAAGGGGGATTCTGAGGTGGCCTCCTCAGAATCCTCACGGACTTTCCACGTTTCTCTGTGTGCTGTACAATAAACTTCAAGACAACTTCCGCTGACTTCTCAGAGTGGCGTGCGTTCTTGACAGCTAGCTACAGTCACCATTGGGGACACGACATAGTGAGGATTCTCCAAAACTTCAACGTCCGTATCGTGTTGGGATCGCTTACCGGCAGCTACCGAGATGGCGACCCCATGGCGCGGAGCGGCACGTTTTCAGACCCCCGTTACCTCGAGCACCCTACTCGAGCGGCTGGCGGATCTGTTCACCTCGAATCAACGGAGCCTTTCCTCAGCCGGACCAGACAGCGGGAGCCTGGGCGAGCTACGGCGACTCCAGGAGCAGCTGAACCGCCTCATCTGGGAGCGGCTGCGGGTTGGCGAGGAGTCGGGCCGGTTGTTGGACCAGGCCTGTGGGGGCGCGGTGCCCCGGACAAGTCGTAGCGGCGGCGGGAGCCAAGGCCACGCGGGATCGGGGGTCTGCAGTCGGCAGACCCCAGGGGAGGGCTCAGGTCAGGAGCCCGGAGTGACTCAGCGGCTGACGTGGTTGGACGGGACGGCCCCGAGGGGGCAGGTGCTTCCCCTGCCAAGACGTCGCAGCAGCCGGCTGGAGGACGACGCAGTGGCGGGGAGTTCCACGGGTGACAGCAGCGAGGACGAGCGCGCGGCAGCGACCCCGGAGGCCCGCGGGAGGCACGTCCGCCGGAGGGCGACGGCGCGGCGCAGGCCGCCCCTGGAGCTGAGGGCCACTTACGAGGGGGACCCGGCGGAACTCTCCACCTTCATCTTCCACGCAAGGAACCACGCCAGAAGGTACGGGGGAGGCGACTGCGACCCAGAGGACTTGGTAGCGGCGGTCATCTCCTCCCTGCAGGGGAAGGCCGGCCAGTGGGCCATGCTCCTGGTCGACCGCAGGGACCCGGCTCTGGCCACCCTGGAGGACTTCTTGGCGGCCCTACGAGAGCGCTTCCAAGACCCGCAGGCGGAGGAGAAGGCGAAGCGACGGGTCCAGAAGGCCAGGCAAGGGGGTCTCCCAGTACAGGACTATGTAGACATGTTCAGGGGGGAGGCCGCCCGAATCTCCTCTTGGAACAAGGAGGTCCTCGTCCACTATTTCAAGGAGGGCCTCCATCCTGAGCTCCGCAAGTGGGCCGTAGTGAAGGGGACCCCTCGGGAGCTGTCGACGCTGGACGGCTGGTGCCGCACGGTGGCTCAGTTGGAAGCAGACCTGGGGATGCTGGAGTTAGAACCCAGGGCGGGCAAGGACCGAAGGCCCGCGGAGAACTCAGGGACCCCCCGTCCCGCCAATGGCGCGGGGGTCCCCCGGCCCAAGCGCACCCCCGACCCGGAACGGGAGAGGAGACGCCGGGAGGGACTCTGCATGAGGTGCGGAGGGGCAGGACACTATGCGGTGGCGTGCCCCAAGCGACCCCCGGGAGAGGTTCGGACCCCGGCAGGGTCCCAAGCGACGTCGGGAACCAGTAGGACACCCAAGACCGGGAGCCGGGCGGCTGTCGCGTCGGAGCCAAGGGGAAAGCGCCAGTCCGACTCCGAGGGCTCGGAGTCGGGAAACGACCTGGACCTGCAGTGAAGGACGCCCGGCTGCAGGTCCCGCCAGGGTCAACGGACCCCAAGAAACGGGCGGGAAGACCACCCAACCTGGTCCGGGTGAGGCTGGAAAACCCGGACGGCGGCAAGCAATGGACGGGCGAT
The DNA here is from genome assembly GCA_034641385.1 of Darevskia mixta. Classification (NCBI taxonomy): domain Eukaryota; kingdom Metazoa; phylum Chordata; class Lepidosauria; order Squamata; family Lacertidae; genus Darevskia; species Darevskia mixta. Next base: position 13,641,099 of record JAWWNH010000066.1, read on the forward strand.
GCGCTGCTGGACTCGGGCTGCGACCACAGTATGCTGCACCCCGAAGTGGCCAAGGAACTGGACTTGCCCACCCAGGTTCGGAGCACCCCCTTAGTTTTCGTCCAGATGGACGGCAGTCCCATAAAGGGGGGTCCGTTCGGGGTGGAAGTGGGGCCGGTCTCCTTGTGGGTGGGGGACCACCGGGAGTCCAGGATGCTAGTTAGGGTACCCACGGATGGGTACCAGGTAGTGCTGGGGTTGGACTGGCTGATGGAACATAACCCCATAGTAGACTGGCGCTCAGGGCGCCTGACTTTCGACCTGGATAGGTGTGGGCAGCACAGGGTCGAATCGGACCCCCAGTGCCCCGGGAAGGGGGAGGCCAAAGGGGTCCACGGGGACGAGGGCAAGCTGGATGTGGTGGCGCCGGAGATACCCCCGGAGTACCGGGATCTGGCGGCGGTGTTCGGGGAAACCGAGGCAGACGAGCTGCCCCCCCACCGCCGCACAGATTGCGCCATCGACATCCCAGAGGATGCGGTCCTCCCCAAGGGACGCATCTACAAGATGTCCGGGGAGGAACTCCAGGACCTCAGGGAGTTCCTGGACAAGAATCTGGCCAGAGGGTTCATCCGCCCCGCCAAGAGCCCCATGGGGGCTCCGGTCATCTTCGTGGGCAAGAAGGATGGCACCCGGAGGTTGTGCCAGGACTACAGAGGGCTGAACGCCATAGCGGCAGGGAACGCGTACCCGCTTCCCCTCATCCCGGATCTGCTGGACCAGTTGGGTACCGGCACGATCTTCACGAAGCTAGACTTGAGGGAGGCATACTACCGGGTGCGGGTCCGGGAGGGGGACGAATGGAAGACGGCTTTTAACTGCCAGTTTGGACAGTTCGAGTTCCTGGTAATGCCGTTCGGTTTGAGCGGGGCCCCGGGGGTGTTCATGAGCCTCATCAACGAGGTACTCCACGACCTCCTGTACAAAGGGGTGGTGGTCTACCTGGATGATGTGCTGGTGTACAGTCAGGACCCCCAGGAACACGTCCGGTTGGTCCGGGAGGTCTTGCAGAGACTCCTGGACAACCACCTATACGTCAAGTTGCCCAAGTGCGAGTTCCACCGCCCCTCCTTAGATTACCTGGGGTATAGGATCTCGGCGGCGGGGGTGGCCATGGATCCCCAGAAGGTGGAGGCAGTCCTGGGGTGGGAGCGGCCGCGGACACGGCGCCAACTCCAGAGCTTGCTAGGGTTCGCAAATTTCTGCAGGGGCTTTTTGCCCAACTATTCGGCCTTGGTGACCCCCCTCACCGATCTCCTAGGCACCAAGGGGAAAGGAAAGGGGGCCAAGCGTCCCGGGGCGGCTCTGGATTGGGGGTCCCGGGCGGAGGAGGCTTTCCAGGGGCTCAAAGGGGCGTTCGCCGCCGAGCCTACGCTGATCCATGTGGATCCAGCCCGGCCCATGGTGGTACAGGTAGACGCTAGTGATGTGGCCATGGGAGCGGTACTCCTGCAGAGGGACGGGGAGGGCCGTCTCAGGCCCGGAGCGTACCTGTCCCGGAAGTTTGGGAAGGCGGAAAGGAATTGGTCTACCTGGGAGAAGGAGGCAGCGGCCATCCGCATGGCGCTTGAGGAGTGGAGGCACTGGCTGGAGGGGGCAAGGGAACCGTTTGAGGTCTGGACAGACCACCGCAACCTCGAGGCCCTCCGACAGCCACGGAAGCTGACTGCCAAGCACATGCGGTGGGCAGAGTTCTTCTCCCGGTACGATTTCCAGCTAAGCCACATCCCCGGGAAGGACAACTTCCTCGCGGACGCCCTGTCTCGCCTGCCCCAGTACGAGGCGGATGTCCGCACAGAGATGCGTCCACTATTTGAGGACAAACACCTAGCCCGAGCCGTCACCACCCGTAACCAGGCTAGGAGGAAAGAAGGACAGACAGGGGGTCAAGATGGGACACGCCCCCGGGAGCGCAGCCAGCCTTCTGCAGCGCTCCGCGACAGACTAGCGGCAGCGTATCCAACAGACGCGGAACTACAGAACCTGCGGGACTCCTTGACACTGGAAGGGGACATCTGGAGAAGGGGGAGCGCCGCGTACGTCCCGGAACCCCTCCGGAGGGCCGCCCTGGAGGCATGCCACGACGCCAAAGCGGCTGGACACTTCGGCTTCGTCAAGACGTGGAAGCTGGTTCGGCGGAGCTTCTGGTGGCCCACGCTCCGCAAAGATGTCAAGGACTACGTTGCGGGCTGCCCCATCTGCCTCACCTGCAAGCCGGCAGTGGGCAAGCCGCAGGGCCTCCTACAGCCTCTGGAGGTCCCACCTCGACCTTGGTCGGTGATCTCCATGGACTTTATTACGGATCTGCCACCCAGCCGAGGCAAGACAGCAATATGGGTCGTGGTGGACCTGTTCTCCAAGCAAGCCCATTTCGTGCCCTGCGCCTCACTGCCTACCGCCACCCAGGTGGCAAAACTGTTCATGGAGCACATCTTCCGGCTCCATGGGGTTCCAGACAAGGTCATTTCCGATCGCGGCTCCCAGTTTGTGTCCCGATTTTGGAAGGCGTTCCTGGGACTGCTGGGGATCGAACAGGGACTCAGCTCGGCCTATCACCCCCAGACTGACGGACAGACGGAACGTGTCAACCAGGTGCTGGAGCAGTACCTGCGGTGTTTTGGCTGCTACCAGCAGGACGACTGGTCACAGCTGCTTCCGTTGGCGGAGTTCGCTTACAATAACTCCGTACATAGCAGCACGGAGATGTCCCCCTTCGCCGTGGTCTACGGGACCGACCTGAGGCACCTGCCGGACTTGGGGGAGCCCACCGCCCGGGAGCCGGAGGAGCTTGGAAAGTGGAGAGAGAGGACGGCCAGGTGCTGGGAGTCCCTTCGGGAACAACTGCTGGAGGTCAAGGCGGCGCAGAAGAGGACGGCGGACCAGCGAAGAAGACCGGCGGGGGACATCAAAGCGGGGTGCCGGGTCTACCTGTCCACGCGGCACTTGAAGCTGGGCCTCCCCAGCAAGAAACTCGGGCCCCGGTACTTGGGCCCGTTTAAAGTGCTAGAGGTAATCAACGGAGTATCTGCGAAGCTGGAACTCCCAAAGAACTTGCAACAGATACACCCGGTGTTCCACTTCAGCTTGCTGAAGAAGTCCCCGGAGGACGACGGTTGGCACCCCGTGGCGGCGCCACCCACCCCGTTGATCCTGGCGGGAGGGGAGCACCATGAGGTCAAGGACATTTTGGACTCCAGACTCTACAGAGGGCGTTTGCAGTACCTGGTGGAGTGGAAGGACTTTGCTATGGGGGACCGAGAATGGGTGTGGGCGTCGGACGTTTTGGCCCCACAGCTGGTCAAGAGATTCCACCAACAGTGGCCAAACCGGCCGGGGGGCCCCGGGACTCAGAACGCTCCCCAGGGGAGGGGGGAGTCAGTTTCGGGGGGGCAGGATGTCGCGACCCGACTAGACACTGATAGACTGGGGTCTGCCAGGGTCGCGCCATGCGGGCGCCAGGAAGGGGAACCATGCAGCGGGCCAGAGAAGGGGGCGACTGCGGAGCCAGGCGCGCAGGGGTTAAACCGAGCGCAGCAAGGCCCGACCTCGCCCAGGCATGCCCCGCGGGGTAAACAACCCCAGAATGGGCGATAACGACCGCTAACGAGCCATCAGCAGCGGGCGTGGTGGAACCGGCAGCATCGCAATAACAATGCAAAAAGCACCCATGAATGGTGCAGGTAGACCAGAGCAGTTAACTCTTTTGTCCAAGCCACCCCGGGTGGGGAAGAGGATTACCCCCGGACCTTTAGGGCAGAAGGGAGGGGGGAATTGGGAGTCACCCAGCAAGGTGTACATAAGGGGGATTCTGAGGTGGCCTCCTCAGAATCCTCACGGACTTTCCACGTTTCTCTGTGTGCTGTACAATAAACTTCAAGACAACTTCCGCTGACTTCTCAGAGTGGCGTGCGTTCTTGACAGCTAGCTACAGTCACCATTGGGGACACGACAGTGGGTAAGATTGGGTTTTCACAAGGCACAGCTATGGACCAATGAGAAAAGTTCTCAGAGCCAAGGTAATTAATAAGTGCACAGTATGATCAAAATACAGGTCATGCAAAAGTGTGAAAGAACCTTTAGTTGGCTTTGGCTGATTGGCTAATGAACATTGTGACTTCTACACATGCACTACGTGATCGCTGATTGGTTGGTATCACTTGAGGAATGTGGAATCAGCAGAAGAAATACCAGTAAGTAGAAAAAGGGAACTTTAGTTGTGAACTGCCACAAATAAAGGTAGAATTAAGGGCACATGGCAGCCCCTACAAAATCATTACTTTCTCCCTAGAAAACAAACTGTGTAACCATACAGTGTTGACCAAATATTTTTATTCCTAAAAAAAAAAATCTTCTGAAGTTTTCCATATTTAGTGAAACTATTTTTAATTTGTGAAGTTTTTAGATGCTTGTACCATGAGACTGAACCTTGTTTCACCAGCAAAGTATATGTATAATATGCATGGAGAAAAAATTGAAGATCTCTTGAGTGGTAAGTAAAAATTACTATACATTTTGCTGTTTTTTATTTTTATAAATGAATGCCATGCATCAGCTACTGTATACTGTATATAAATGTGTGAAAAAAGGAAGGCAATTGGAATTACTGCCTTATATTTCAAAAGCAGGCATATGTATAGTTATCGATATGAACTTAGTATCAATAATTATTATTCTATTATGCTAAAAAAGAAGAGAGTATTCATATGTGAAAGTCTCACCCTCTTTGATAATCCATCTGGTTGCAGCCTTTTGTGTTTCAGTCTGGCATTTTAAGCTTGCTATGAACTGACATTTGTGGCTACTTCTTCAGGTCAGGAAAATAGTTTTTAGCCAGGGTACCTAATGAGGACCTAATCAGAACCCTACTAGATCAGACTGAAAGTCCATCTAGTCCCATATCCTGGTCTTTGTGACCAAGCAGATGTGTATGGAAGGTGTGCAAACAGGACATAGGATGGATGACACTTGCCCCATTCATGTTCCTCAGCAACTGGTATTCAGAGGCATTCCACCTGCAGTACTGGAGGCAGTAGTCAGCTGTCATGACTATTAGACATTGATGACCTTATCCTCCATGAATTTGTCTAATCCCCCTTTAAATCTCTCCAAGTTGGTGGCTATCACTACATTTTGTGGTAGTGTATTCCATAGTTTCACCCTCTATTCTGAAGAAGTACTTCCTTTTGTCATTCTGTGTTCAGCATCATTGGATGACTATGGGTTCTAGTATTATAAGAGAGGAATAAAACCCTATATCCATTTTACCCACACCATGCATAGCTTTTTTACACCTATCATGTTCTCCAGCTGTAGTAACTTTTCCTCATAGGGGAGCTGATCCAGCCCCTTTCTCACTTTGATTGTTTTTTTCCATCCCCCTTTCCAGCTCTACAATATTCTTTTGGGGTTGCAGCAACCAGATTGGTGTTGGCAGCTTGGTTTTGCCTTCCTTGTAGCCAGAAGGCTGCAATTTGTGGCTAGTCTTGCTAGACAAGCCAAAACATCTGGTCCCTACCTATTCTTCTTGTCCCTGATCTCATACTGTGACTCCGTATGAGGTCATGGACAATTGATGCTCTTCTTTCCAGCTCCAGGTTGTATGGGGTGCGTGTGAAGCCTGCAATTGCACTGGCCTTTGGAAGAGCTTGGCAACCCCACACTACTGCAGGGACAATTCTCATCTTCCTCTCCAGTGCCAAACCTAGAGCTGAGGCCGGGAAGGCTGGAGTCTAGTTTTGTGTGCCAAAGGCCTTCCATGCACCTTGACAGCCCAGTGCTGAAACACCAGACTGAGCCTGCATCTTTGGCTCAGAACTGGAAAGGGGGCAAATATCTTACCCATTGCTGTGATACATTTCCAAGCTCACTGTAGCTTTGAAGATGATCCACATACTTCCTCAGCTCCAAATGGGAGAGGATGTTTGGGGTTTCTCTTACCTTCTTCCCAGAGGTGATGGAGTATATGCAGTATTAAGGATTGTGAGCAGAATTGTGGATTCCTGTTTGTAGTAACTCTCGGAATACATGTTCCTCAAATTTTGTGTTACAGTTCAAAGTTTGCTTTGTGGCCGCACCTATTCTTTTGAATTCCCAGCCTATTTGTATTAGGGAGGCACCTACGTTTTACCATTTTCAGTGCCTGCTAAAAATGTTTTTGTGTATGCAAATCTATCCAGACATGTAATTTTATTACATACATTTGTTTTGTTTTTGTTTTTTTTAAAAAAACCCTGATGTATTTATCTGTATTTTGGTAATGTTATTGCTTTATTAATGAATATTTGATACCATTTTATGTAAACTACTTAGACTTTGTTACAGGTAGGTAGCCGTGTTGGTCTGTCATAGTCAAAACAAAATAAAAAATAAAAGAATTCCTTCCAGTAGCAGCTTAGAGACCAACTAAGTTTGTTCTTGGTATGAGCTTTCGTGCGCATGCACACTTCTTCAAATACCTTCTGAAGAAGTGTGCATGCACACGAAAGCTCATACCAAGAACAAACTTAGTTGGTCTCTAAGCTGCTACTGGAAGGATTTATTTTATTTTTTACTTAGACTTTGTTATTGAACAGTATATAAACCTTGCTAAATAAACAAATACATTTTATTCTAAGATGCCAAAGTAGAATGTACGCTAACTAGCTTCTGGCAGTCATACTTAACTAATGCAGTTGATCATGTTTTACTTTAATTTAAGAGATTAATTATGCATGGTTGTTTGTCACAAAGCCGTGGAAGCAATGAGTAGTTTGGGACACACATTCTTTTTCAAGTCTTCAGAAGCTATTGGTCAAGATTAAGCCAAAGTTAATCAAGTTTAGAACCCATTGGTTTAAATGGTAGTGTTGGGCATCTGCTTTCATTGAAATTAGTAAGACTTAAGTGCTTGGCTAGACTGTGCTCATTGTTGTTTCATTACTAAATGCAATCGCTTCTGGTTATTTGCTTTTACTTTCCTTGATTCCACACATCACTCTTTGAGTAATACCTTAACATGTTGCAGTAGCTAGCCACTACCAAAAAAGTCACTAGTTTATAGCATACCTAAGGCTAGCGCTAGCATAACAAATTTATTTGCTTTGAGGCTTAAGTAATGGTGACAGAGTTGTTTCAAAGTTATAGTGCTGAATTATATTTTTATAGCCAGAGTTATTGAAATATATTGATAATACAAAGAGTGAAAAAGAATTGAATAATAAAGTTGAACACTATGTTTGATTTTATAGAGAAAGATATATAAATCTCTTTTCTACTTTGACCTGTGTAGACTTTTTCTATAACATTGTATGTACAGTGCTAGAAGTAGGAAAGAGGCATAAAGTCTATTGGAAAACTACCAAATGTCCCCTGCAAATGGGCCCTATTCAGAATCAGTAAGCGTATGATGAGTGATTTGGTTTTGAATATCGCCTTTAGATTCCATGCTGTTACAAGGCCAGCCCCGAACATGGCAACTCTTATTTCCACACACAGTACCTCTTCACTCTCAATTTAACCCAAAAATCTGATGAACCCATTACTCCATACTTGATTTCATGGAACAAGGAGTAGATATAGTTACAAATGATCAATCACAAGCCGTGAACCAAAGCAGCAAGGCATTAACAATTCACACCATTTTGGTCCACTTGCTCAAGCAGAAGATGTGGCAGCATATTTAATACACAGCGACTTCACTCAGTTTTAGAAAAGACATGACTCATGTTGCATTTTAGAAATGAAGGAATTTTATAGGATTTCATGCTCGCTACCCATTTGGGTGTCAGAGTTCACGAACATCTAAACAATTAACGTAACCAGGTACTCTGTAAAGGCCACAAGGGACGAGTATCTAAATTAAATGTTACTCAAGTAAAGTAAAAAATGACCCAAGAAATGTTTCATCCCCAATAAAGCCATGTTCTGTTAGATTGCATTATACAAATCAGCATCTTGTTCTGCAGTATTGTAACACTGTAGACCCCACAGGCATATGCCGTCAATTTAATGGGATCAGTGAAGAAGCAAGGCAGCTGTGAAAGATTGCTTTAAGTACAGCAATCGTGTGCTTGTCATTCTGCTCAATAGTGGAAAAATCCAAATTCGGGTAGGCATCAGTATTTAAGAGAGTGAATGCTAAAGCATCTCTCATAAGTACCTTGGGGACAATAAGATTTGACATATAACACATAAACAAAAGTACACAACAGCTGTTAGATTAGTTTTGTTTGAGTAAAATACATCAGGATCATTTAAACATAGCATGTGTTCCCTCCATCACTCAGGCTGAGTCTGCAGACCACACTTTTGAATATTGTACACCAAGGGCTGTGAGTCCCACAGTTGCATCACCATTACCAAAGCAGTATGGGGAAAAAATCATTCAGCTAATTGTATGCTTGATTAAAAACTCCCACCAGTCACACAAAGAACAAAATCTTCTTTAAAAAATTATTTCTATTTGATGAAGGTGGCGGAAACCAAATGCTTATTTAAGTTTTGATTGAATGCCCCACATGGATTTTTAAGATGCTATTTCAACATTATTATTATTTATCCATGTGTTTTGAAACACATTTCTTATTAATTTTTTTCTACTATTGCCCATAAGAACACCCTGAGATATAAGTTACATTAAGAGGGCTGGAAAAGATAAACTTGGTGGTATCTGGCAGCTACTTCAAATATGTGACGTAGGGGCCACAAAAAGAGACTAACCAGAATAAGAGAGTGGTAACCTGGTGGAAGGGTGATTCTTATAGTGTAGTTTTTAATCTGTTGTTGTTGTTGTTGTTTAGTCATCTTAGTCATTTTGACTCTCCATGACCCCATGAACAAGAGCATGCCTTGGAAACTCTCACTTTCTTCTCAAAGCCTCTCCTTTTTTATGTCCATGGAGTTTTCATGGCCAAATACTGGAGTGGTTTGCCAGTTCCTTCTCCAGGTGGATCACATTTACCTAGTCTAAACTCTCGGCTATGACCTGTCCGTCTTGGGTGGCCCTGCACAGCATAGCTCATAGCTTCCTGGAGTTATTCAAGCCCCTTCGCCACGACAAGGCAGTAATCCATGGAGGGGAGTTTTTAATCTAGATATGTACAAAATAACTCAAATAGTTCTTAAGCAAGCAATAGGCCATAGCATCTGAAGTTGCTTTCTTCCAGTGTGTGATATAGCAGAAGTATCTGGTCAGCGCCACTTTCCCTCATCACAAAGAGGTCACGAGCCCCGCAATCCCAATTGGCTCAGGGCTGGGTTGGCAGTTGCTGTCAGAGCAGGAAGAAGAGGGGACGGTATGGAGGACACCATTGGCAGGGAGAAGCCTGAGGTGATGTCAGCTCTGCTCCTTTGCCTTTAGAGGCTGGGAAGCTCCCTGTCCTGCCTCACCCATGGAGTGGAGAGATTCCCTAGCAATGGAGGAGAGCATTAGACAGTCAGGAGTTGAGGAGCCAGTGGGGCTGACCCCCATCACATCACCAATGGGAGGGAGACCCCACACCCCTTGAAGAAACATGTGCTTCCAAGAGCCCGGCACATAGAGAGAAAAGAGTCATGTGAGTGAGCTTTAATCCAGTCTCTGATGCTGTCCTTGAACTCTCTAATAGTGCTTTTGGCAATTTGTATCTATATCCTGACCTGAACCATTATAAACCTTGAATGAAGCTTTCTTACTTTCTTGCATGTAAGAGCCTCTGACATAGCATATAGGACGGGAGTTTTGACAACTATCATCCAATGCTTTGTGTGTTTAGCTCCTCTGGTACAACAGGACTTGCATTTCCTCCCCTCTACCCACTTTCCCCAAATCTGTCCCTGATGGTCCCTCAACCCCCTGCAGCTGATTTTGTGGGAGGAAGTGTTGTTGCATGCATGGAAGTCTGCTGAAGCAATAGGCTAACAGTCTGGATAATGGTCACAGTGTGTGTGTGTGTGTGTGTGTGTGTGTGTGTGTGTGTGTGGCTCCCCCCCACCTCTAGTCTCTTAATTCCAAATAGTACTTTTCCTTATTTGAATTTTAGTTGAGGGAATGAGATGGATTGTATTGGCTTTTATTCCCTTTGATTAAACATGCTGCGGATCAACTTGTCTTTTAGAGACAATTATTTTACTTCTTAAATAGAAAAATTCCTGAGAGTTCCCAGAACCTCCAAAATGGTTTTCTGGTTTTCTTCTCAAAACCAGATGTAGCCTCTTTCTATTTATAGAGTATACCTTTTCATAGGGGGACCCAGGTGGTGCTGTGGGTTAAACCACAGAGCCTAGGGCTTGCTGATCAGAAGGTCGGCAGTTCGAATCCCTGCGCCGGGGTGAGCTCCCGTTGCTCGGTCCCAGCTCCTGCCCACCTAGCAGTTCGAAAGCATGTCAAAGTGCAAGTAGATAAATAGGAACCGCTCTGGCGGGAAGGTAAATGGCGTTTCCGTGCGCTGCTTTGGTTCGCCAGAAGCGACTTTGTCATGCTGGCCACATGACCTGGAAGCTGTACGCCGGCTCTCAGCCAATAAAGCGAGATGAGCGCCGCAACCCCAGAGTTAGACACGACTGGACCAGGTGGTCAGGGGTCCCTTTACCTTTACCTTATACCTTTTCATATATTTCTTGTCATATAGCAATGTATAGCAAAATACATTTTTCCTACTTTTCTAAAATGGTTACAAACAAATTTATTGTTTAAACCTGCTTTCCTCATCAGAACAATAACTGGTTTGTGCCTTAAAAGCACAGTCTTGACAGTTCCCATAAATGAGGATTTTTCCAATGCGCTTCCACTACTAATGTCAACATTCCCACGTCAATTTAATCTTTCATTGGGGACTGTTAAAATGTTAAGAACACAAAAAAGAGATTGCTGGATCATGTCAGTGGCCCATCTAGTCCAGCATCCTGTTCTCACAGTGATCAATCAGGTGTCTATGGGAAACACACAAGGAAGACCTGAGTGCAGCAGTACTGCTGCAGCTTCTTCGTAGCAACTGTTATTCAGAAGTATCCTGCCTCCGACAGAGAAGGTAGAATGTTATTTGGTCTTAGAATTCTACCTTCCTGTTCCAAGCACTTCAGGTAGAAGCTAACTAATGAACTGGGAGGATCTTGTATTTATTTGAACATTTCTTATTGGTGAAAAAGAACCTTCCCACATTTATTTAAGTGCTCGAAAGGAAGGCTGTTTCACATGGTAAGCAAGAATTTCACAGATCACTTGTAACCTTCATCCTGTGCAAAGCAGACAAGGGGAGACCAGATGCATTTGAAGTTACCTATCTGCTTCCCAGTAGAATCCCTGAATTCGAACAGTATTTGAACAGTTTTGTGCATGTTTTTTGCGAAAGTGTGGGCATGTGAAGTCAGTCAGACAGTAAGTGATAACTTTCAGCTGCTCTGACCCAAATATGATTTGGCGCTATAGCACTTTCACTTCAGATAACTTTGTCCAATAGACTTGAATGGATAGTTTACACCTGGTATTCTGAGTTGTGATATATGTATCACGCTTTTTGATACAATATCGGGTGATTTAAATTTTGAAAGTTATAAAAATGTTCAGGGTGATTTACAAAATTAAAAGAATAAATCAATACAATATGATTTATAACATAAATATAAAATGAAATAGAAATAGAACAATAAAACATAATTGATAAAAACAGCAATAAAACAGCAGGGATTTAAAAGATCTTGAAAAATATGGCTCTAAAATGACTTCAGAGTAGCCTGGTAACCCTATTCCACAGATGGGGTCCCACAATAGAAGGGCCTCTCTTCAGTTGCCTAACTCAGAGGAAGCTACTGATAAAATCCTCATTGCCTGAGCCAAATTGATGTGAACATAATGGTCCTTTAGGTATTTGGGTCTCAAGCCACGTAGGGCATCAAGTTAAATACTAGTATTTTAAATCATGCTTGGAAATTAACCACGAATCTTGTTGGCATCTGTCAGTTTCAGGAGACAATGGAGGAGTGCACCTTTGGGGGTGAGGTCAAGCTGTTGGAAGGTTGTAGCGCCTGTTGTAGCAGTAGAGACCGAGGTGGGAGAGACACATTTTGTTGCAGCTGGGACCGATGAATGCATCCAGTTGTGCTGCTGCAGATGCACCATGGCATGACCTGTCTGTCTTCAGGCACAGGAGGGACACCCAGCATTTCCAAGACAAACAGAGTCTGGATACTGTTGACTGTGTCAGAGTCCATGTTTTGCTGCAAGTACAGTTCTGGATAGTACTCTGCCTATTGCTTTGCTGTGGTCTGTGATTATCTCTCCCGAAAAGGTTTTCAGCGGTGCAATCTGATGGGCATCACTTGCCTTTCTCACTTGCCTTTCTCCATGTAGCAAGAGTTTTTGCAGGGTGCATACTTGTAGTTGAAGAGAGGCTCACACTTTGCAGCAATAGCAGGTTCCATGTCTTTTATGCAGGCCTCAAACCAGTCGGGATCTGTTGCTCTCTTTTGTCAAAGGAGGGCCTAGCTGTGTTGTAGAGTGCTTATTGGATGTGGTTCCACCTTGCTTCCACACTATCTTTGGGGCAGTTCAGTAGAGCTTTGTTTCACAAAGTTCAGCTCTGACTATTTATGCTTTATGCTTTGTACTATGGGCCTTCTTTGGCTGGAGATGGATCTTGCTCGCTACCAATGAGTGATCCATGTCACAGCCAGCACAGGAATCAGTGGTGTGGTTTAAGTTCAGGCATGGTCTTCTCAACACCCAACAGGGATCACAGCAGATTTGAGATGGACCTGATCAGCACTGGCTGCTGCCCACACAAGTTAAAAGGGAAACATTGGGGCGGGTGGCAGCTTCTCAGGGAGCACTAGAGGAAATGGATAGCAACACCAATAGGTGCTTGAGAAAAATAAAAGTGATGATGGCTGTCATTGATATGTGGGTGTCATTTCTCCATTGGCTGCATCCCTCCAATTCTCTGCAGATAGGTGGCACACACAGCCAAAGCAGGTGGATTTCACCCAAACTCATTAACTGATGAGCAGAGGATTAAATTATGGCCTGACTCCTGCAGAGACCAGGACTGAAGTATTTGCTCATCAACTCACCAGCTCATGAGCAGAGAGTTTAGCCCTGCTGAGTGCTGCTTCATCAGTGCATTACCTCTGTGAAGACGCACCCCCCAGCAAACCTACAGTCAACTTGACATGTAGGTGGGATGATCACTCACTTGTCAGTCACCTGACTTCATTATGACATCTGATGATTGATATGTGAGTCCCCACCTGTCAAAGTTGGCCTGCAGGGGTGGGTGGGGGAAACTCAACTGAAAATTTTGTATCTTATGTCATTTGGACCACAGTCTCTCTACCTGTCCAATTGTGTGAATGTATATGTACCAGTAATTACCCCCATTGGTTGTATTTTGGGATGCAATCTCCACCTCAGGTGTTCCTCTAAACCCCTCACCCAAGCAAACAACAAAACTGAAATTTCTCTGTTCTGCCCCATGGAAACGGTCAGTTGTTTTGTCTAGAAAAAAGCTCTGTCTCTCATATATGTGAGTATTGATAAGGTTAAGACCCACATATAAGTGAGGTAGAGCAAGAAAAAACAAACCCATCCCCCGTGTCTGATCCCTATTTCCTCTTGTGTTTTTGTACTTTGATCCTAACACAACACTTCTGTTTTGAAGATCTGGCTTCTGGTTGGTTCCCTGCTTGCAAACATGGAGGCTTTGCTTCTAGTGCAGGGGTCAGCAAACTTTTTCAGCAGGGGGCCGGTCCACTGTCCCTCAGACCTTGTGGGGGGCCGGACTATATATATTTTTTGGGGGGGAGAACGAATTCCTGTGCCCCACAAATAACCCAGAGATACATTTTAAATAAAAGGACACATTCTACTCATGTAAAAACACCAGGCAGGCCCCACAAATAACCCATCCGCAGGCCGGTTTGAGAAGGCGATTGGGCTGGCCCCGGCCCCTGCATCTTAGTTTGCCTACCCCATGTTCTAGTGGCATTGCATGGTTCATGAAGCAAACACCTGGGTGTAGGAGTAAGAAGGAGGCAAAGGAAACAACTTTGGCCATTGGTGACTGGAGAGGTTGATTGTCTCACCTCAAACCTCCCTGCCCCCACTCATAGTATCATGGGCCCCTCACTGATAAAATGTTGCTCGTGGCCAGGGAGCATAAGTGAAAAGCAGTTAGTGGCACAAAACAGGATTTCTTGGGGGGGGGGGGGGAGTCCAGAATTACCACAAGATTATATTGCTTTTCTGTAATTTAGTCTCTAAACCTTTGAGGATATTTATGGCAATAGGAAACTAGATCAAGACTGGTCACATGGTAAAGAATACTTAAGCAGAAGTAATTAATCTAGAGTGCAGCCCCTCTCACTTAGAATTAAGGAACAATATGTGTGCAGAGTGCTTTTCACTTAACCACTGAGAAACTGCAGTCTCCCCGACCATTTATAGTGAAGAAGCAGGACTTATAAAGTGATGACATTTCTGTGAGCACACTAAATGCCCAGCACTTCTTTCTTTAGAAATAAGCATTGACCCTCACCTATTGCCCAAAGGTTGTAACCACAGAATGCAGGTATTCTGTTCTTCAAACACAAATCCACTCTTATTCCCTCACCCTTTCCCTCCAGCAACCCTTCACAAAGCTAGATTCACCTCTGCCTTCCTGCCCTCTTCTAATTATAGGAAGACTCTCCTTCTCCCTCAGCCTCTGAGCTTAATTTGTGCCAAGGCTCACCAGGATTCAGTGTCGGAGTTCCCCGCTGAATCAGGTCAGCTGGAGGGCAAGCATCTGCATGGTGCAAACTGCATTTACAAAGAGGCCCTTCTGGGGGCAGCACCCTTTGGGGGGGGGCTGCTGCTGCGCACAGACCCTTCATTCCACTAAAATTCTGGGGGAATTCTTAAGTTTTATCAGAGTGGGGGGTGGGGGTGGGATTCACCCACTCCTTTAATTTATCAGCACATAGGTTAATAAAGTGAAATAAGCTTTCTTCATATTTTGAAATTAATTATCTGCTAGTATCTATGATGCAGAGCCAAGGGAGAAATAAGCACATTTTGGCTTCAGGATTTACTGATAATAATAAAGAGATTGTACCACACAGTGTAGTTAAGATACCCATAGTTACTAGTGTAAAAACATTTGCCTTCCATCTGAAAAGTTGTGTCTGTTTTTCAAACATATTTTAAGAAATGACGATAGAAGAGAAAGCATATGTTGTCACCCAGTGCCTTACATGCTACATACGTGTCTTCCTGCTCCCGGCTCCCCCATCCACTTCAATCAAAAGAACAGCAATGCTCTACTAAGCAGATTTATTTGTTTTGGAAGCTACTTGTTTGAATGCAAATAATAAAAATGATAGTAAAAATTTCTTTATAAAACTGTTTCTATTTTAGTAATTATCAGCTGTGTAAAATGCTTGCTCTATAAACATATACACTCATTGACAGGAAGCTATGCTCTGAAACAACATGGAGCTTGCAATTTTATCAGGACAATGCCAGTAGATTTCAGCAAGGTTGGTTCCAACTCATCTGTGATAAATGAGAAGATAAGGCAATCAGTGCACACCATGACACTCTGTGCAGCTAGTTAGACACACTTCAAAACTATTCAGGTGTGCTCACAAGGCTTATGAGTCTTACATGGGGGGTGTCTCAATATAAATACATCCTTCATGGTGGCCACTCGAAATGCAGGATCTGTTTGTCTAAGACTTAACCCAGGTCAGATATAAATAATAGATGTTAAGAGTTGTGGGTTTGGGGATGCATTTCAGACTGTGTGTTTCAGCTGGGTCAAAAGAATGCCTTTCTCCCCCTTCCCCTTCTCCTCCTGTAGTTCCTCTGGTTGACAAATGCCTGCAAAATTCCATCACACCTCTGCGAGGACCTCTTTGGGTCTCTAAGGGAGAAGGTTTCAGCCCCTCTGGAGCAAAGATATATATCCAAGGAGTACTGTTGGCCTTGCACCAGCGATTAAAGTCTGCTAAAAACTACTGTGACCAGGTGAGTTATCCCACGTCTTTAAACAGCTGCTTTTTCTTTGATATGAAATGCACTAGTTGTAGTAAGGCTGTGATTGGCACTGTGTCATAAGGAAGGCTGGCATGTATTACATGAGCTCTTATACGCAATAGGTAGATGAAGTATTTCTCCTGTAATCTCAAAGCCAACAATAAATGGAGTTAATTGTGTATGCCTTTCAGTGTGTTGTATGCCTAATCTTTTTGTGCTGCACTTCTCCTAAGGAAATTATATATAGCTATTTAGGATAGGGTCACTAATAGTGAAACACTTGCAGTTTCTCAGAATTCATTTCATTCCCCTCCCCATGTAGAAATAACTAGAACTGAAATATAGTTAAGATATGTTAAATGTAAAGTCATGTAAACATAACATTTTTCTTAATGTTTTGTCATTTTCTTAATGTTTTACTTTGAGGAGCAGCCTTCAGCGATTTGCATGAGAAATTTGTTAGGCATCTAAAATACATTTACATTCTATACCCAGCACAGAGATTTATTTTGTGTGTGTGTTTGTTTATAGATGAAAGGTATTGAATGTAGTTAGTTTGTATTTGGTCTGCACTGTATGCCAGTATTCTTTTTAACCTTTTGGAAATATGTTTTAATGCATATTAGTGCAATTGACCTAAACTGAACAAATATTGTATGCCTTTTCAGAACTGTTAGTTTTAGTATAGTTTGCTTGTTATTTTTTAAGTGCTTGAAATGCTTGGTATGAAAAATTATCAGAGGAAAAATTAATATTGCATCTTAAACTGAGATTTACAAGATATATTGGGTCACATACTAAAAGATGAATGCATCATGCTCTCAGTCTTCATGGAGGGGGGGGGAGGAAGCGGATGTCAGTCATGCTGTTTATACAGCACCTCCTGCTGTTCGGCTCATAAAGAGAAATGATCATTTACTTTGAAATAAACTGTTTTGTCCTGAGCTGATGGGGATCTACAACAAGTAATCAAGAATAGAGAAGCAGGCAAAGAAGACTTCTTTCAGCAAATGCTTGACCCATTTTAATACTGGTGCAGGGGGTGGGGGAGGAACTACACGATCCTTATTTGGTCCTTATTTTTAAAGTTTTTATTTCACCTGTAAAAGGCAGATTTGATGCAAAACATAGAGAAGTAGAAATGGTCTACATCAGAAAGACATTCCTTTCTTTAATGGAAAATATCTCTCAAATGTAATTCAGTTTTTTTCAGTAATCATAATTTTGCACCACATTAATATAGAACAAAGGGCATCTGCTATTCATAGTGCTTTGGGTTTTAAGAGTCATAAACTAGTAACAGTAAAAGTTTGAGTTTGATTCATAACCCTTTTTTGTTGCTTTTATAAAAGCGGATACCATTTTGAACTTATTTCAGTGTTTAGAAGTAAAAAGAGAGGTAATATTAGGCAGTTCTAAAATATGAAAGTTATACCCAGGTTAAGAATATTTGCTATGGCTGTTGATCATAGTAAGTTACAATTACAACAGTACAGTAAGAATAAATACAATTGAAGTCCCATGTTTAGTAATGTTTGCCCTTTTCAAGTAGTTAAGATTTTAACACTGGTATCTTAAGTACAGTATTTCAAATACTTAAAATCACTTTATTTTGGTTAAGCATATTCTGAAATATTTCTGTTTCCCCCCCTTTCCCCATAATATGCAATTTTTAATAACTGAATGTGGCCCAAAGAACAGAGCACAATAGTCTACATGCACTATTTCCACACTAAGCCTCCCTCTTCCAGCTCCAGCCAGTTGCATCTTGAAAAACTACTAATTCTTAAAGGCCAGAGGACACTCTGCAGAAACATTCAGGATGGGCAACGGGCCACAGATGGCATGGAAAATCATTCTCCCTCTGCACACTTGCAAGTGCTTTATATTCTTGCACAGGCCTGTTTGGATCACAGGCCATTGTCAAAATTAGCTTGTACCTCTGTGTGCCCTCCATAGCTATGTCCCAATGCACAGCTGTAACCCATCTCTTCTTTAATGCATCAGCAGAAGGAACCAGACCAAGCATGCCACGCAGCTCACAGGCCTGCCATGCAGCTGGGCCCTACTCTTCTGTTGTTGCCAGAAGGTTTTTGATTGTTCAGACTAGTTAGTCCACCCAATGAGGAATGTGGCTGTGCTGACATGTGTCATGTGAGTGCCTCATCAGCACTTGTACCGTATGTTTTTCTCACCTGTGATAAACTAGCACGCCAGGTCAAAAGGCTTTAGTGGCTATTGTTTTGCCTAGGCAAACTGTTTTGAGAGAGTGGCTTTTTGATGATGCTGTGTGTGCTCAGAGGAAGCTGGATTGTTTCTCAGCTCAGGTTTTACATAGCCGTACCTGCCTTTGTTTTCAGTTACCTTCATGTTATCCCGTTTAATTAAAAGGAAAGCATTTAAAATGTTGAAGAAATACCTTCCAGTTAATTTTGTTCCATTGGGGCATGCAGACGAAACCTGCGTAGCAGTAGGTATTTATTCTATTAAAATATTCCTTCTGATTTTCAGTCAATCTGAATTAACATGCACAAAGCGCAGTCACAACATACCACTTTCTCTGCAACGTGTCAGCAACAGTGGGTATGCTAGCAGCTTGTTCCATCTTGCCCTTTTAGGTGCAGGGTTCTGAGTCAAAATCTTCAGTTCATATGGGGACCATTTTCTGTCCCTGTGTCCATGTCATAAAAAGTGTGAATACTTTTTACAGGCCTTTTACTGAAAATGTTTAGGGTGGATTAAGGAGAAATGATACTTTTTGGAACTTGCGACTCCTTGAAGACAAGAGAAAATGCCCCCCCCCCAAATTAAGGTTGAAATACTATAATTACAGTGATATTTTATATTCTAGAAGTCATACTTTAAAATCACAATGTCCTGTGAGCATTTGGCTGAGATGTGTGATAAGTGATTTTCAGGAAATGAATGCTTCCCTTAAAATCTACGAATGCTCCTGAGAATTTTAGATTTTATTTTTTTACGATGTAGCGTATTTCGGTGCTAAAACGAGTGTGTGTTTAAACCTATTGTTTTCTTGATTTGTGCGTCTTAATTTAGACCTAAAAGATCACATCTTGTTTTCTGTAGTTAACGGCAAATATGATAAAAGAGCTAATAACTTTGCTTTGACAGTGTGTATTTAAGTGCCTTTACTTCGAGCTGCAATTTCTGCAGGATGAAATTGTTCAAAGCTATGCCTGGAATATTAAAAATTCATTAGGAAGTGTGGAAATAGCATAAACATGCAAGCATGAAGTGCAGTTAACACTTCCAGTGAAGGGGCTGTCCTGTCTCATTAGCATTCTTGATATGTAGTTGTGCTGTTGGTGGGGGTGTTGAACAGGAATGTCATTGTGCTGAGCCCCAGTGTTTGGGGACAAACACTACTGTGGAAGGAACGTGTGAAAAGGCCATAGTGTGATCAGTGAATGAGGAAGGCTGTGCGTTCCCTGTGCTTCAAGCAGGGAAGCTGTCATTCACAATCCTAGCACAGCTAAACAGAGGCCAAAGAGAAGATTGAAATACCTTTTTAAATGATATTAATGATTCTTAAACATTTCTGTCCTTTAGGCTCACATAGTAAACAATTAGTCCTGTCTGTCACTAAGATCAGCAAGGCACAAAACATGGGTAAGGTGACACAAAGGGTAAGTGGTGGATCCAGTAAGAGATATTACCATAGCCATTTTGTATCTCTTACTCCCTGGGATAAAAAATAGCAACCATTCTGCATAGTAAACTAATACTCGTTCTGAGAGACAGAAAGATGTAGTATCGCCAGCCTGTTGAGCTCTTCAGCTTCTTCCAATCAGCCCAAAAGTTCATTTCCATCATACTATGACAATCGTAATATTGTTGTAGAACTTACATAAATATTTTTGAATTATGTATTTTAGGTGTAGGCCAAGCAGCTTAAGAAAAAAGTTTTTAACAAACAAAAGAGAGAAATATTTGTGTCAAGTGGTACTGTATATTATATCTTTAAAAGAAGGTGTAATATGCCAAAAATATTTTAATAATGAAATCAGCAAGCATTTTTTCTTTTTTTAATTTTCACAGTTTTCTCACTAAAAATAGTGCCAGGGTTTTATGTTGTCACAGACCCTATTCATCATAAATGAAGCATTAAAGGAAATATGCTTCCTAATTAGAATACAAATTATTTTGCTAGATGCATTATTTCATTCTTTAAACAGTTTCACAATATTCATTTTCAGCATCCATTGTCATATAATTTGATAAACAGTCCTGCTTGAGCTCAGAGGTTACTTTGGGGTGTTGTTGTTTTTAAACAAAATGTGCTTATTTGTGTCAAGAAAAAGTTAACACATTATTTGGCATTTTGTAACTTTGATTTACAGTTGCTGCACTTAAATACTAGTTTTTGTTAAGCATGAAAAGCAAATACTGCATAACTTTGTTTTTGTTTTTAACCTCCGAGGGTCCATGGTCTAATATGTTACCCTTGATATCGGATTTGTATAATAATAATAATAATAATAATAATAATAATAATAATTGAGTCTGATGGTGGCATATAGTATTATACTAGATAGTGTTATTTTTACATTATAAAAAGTTACAGTTACATCTTTTTATGGAGTTTTGCATAATAACTGTATTATGCTGAGATATTTAACTTATATTGAATGTAGCATTTAATTTTTCAAAACTTTGCAAAGATGATGGAGTTCTACAGAGTTTTGTGTGGTTAATTATTGCTTTAAAATAAACTTAGAAAGTAGATAAAGATGTTGTTGTTGTTACCTGTAACAAAAAGATTCCAGTGAAATATATGTTGCAATTTATTACTGATTTATTACTTTACAATTTATTACTTTAAAAACTTCATAGTTTTGACTAATGTTTTTGAAAAATTGCCAGCACTTTAGACAAGCACAATATTGAAGTGCTGGAGTTATGATTTTTCTGTATACAGTAGAAATTTGGTAACAGGGCAACAACCTTTGTATCCCTGTGGTGTGGCCTGGGACAAAGAAGGCGGCTTTGCAGAATGATAAAATAAACTTTTTTTGTCAAAACTGCCAGACATACAAAATCTGTAGTATAGTAACATGGATTCTCATTAAAATATCATTAAAATTCTTTTTTAAAATTCTGAACTTGAAAATCAACCCACTTTCTTTATAGGTTTTGATAAGTGATTTTTAGCATGTTAAGTTGTGTTATAGATTTGAGCCGAGCTCCTATATTTTCATGCAACCAAGCTGCATTCTAGTTACTAGAAGTATTTTAAGAACCTTACACTTGTGTCTTTTCCAAAGTGTCATGCCTTGAGCAGGCCTAACATCAGTTAAATGAAGTGAAAATTGCATTCTTGTCTTGATAGAGATGAAAATGGATTTCTGGTCATGAAATAGATGTAGTTGTCACTTTTTTAAAAAGGTGTCAGCAGTTTGCTTCAGCGACTAAGGTGCCAATTCAGTATGACAGTAAACTTGTGATCTGAGCAATCAATAAAATGCTTCAATAACTTCTGCTTCATTACACTTATAATAAGAAGCTATAGATCTGTGGCACATAAAATGTTGATAAAGACTATGTGTGGGGACTGACTGTACTAGCCTGCCTTACAAACACAGCAAGTGCAATGTTGCCATCTAGAGTTTGTGCACAGGCAATTATTCTAAGAGGAAAAGTATGATAATGGTAAGCCTTGATAGGGAAAACCCTGTTTATATTTTGTCAATGGTGCACATATATGTGGAACAGTTCCTCACCAGGTCAGAAAATTGCCTAGATCATGGGGAAATCAAGCATCCCCTCTTTGAATAATGTGTGGCACATGCTTTCCTATCCACATTTTAATGGCCTTGAAATTAGTTTCAGTATGAAGGTATTTTCACTGTCACATGCTGTGATGAAAATGTAAGATATAAAGATTTTATTTAACCATTAAACAATAACCTTCAACTATCACAGAGAAAAACTGGAGAAAAACTATCACAGTGCCAGCAATTTTATAGAAGTGGTTCAAATTATGTCTAAATTTTACTTTTTTAAAATAAGTATTTTTCCCAGACATCTCCTAGTACGGCTGGGAAAGACTTGCGTCTAAAACCATGGAGATTTGTTGCTGGTCAGTGTAGACCAGGCGTCGGTAACGTTATCCGGCCATAGGCCGGATGCATCTCACAGAGCTCGTCCGTGGGCCGGACATGCGCAGACGCGATGCCGGAAATCGCGTCTGCGCATGTCACCCAGCGCTGGAAATCGCTTCTGCGCATGCCCAGACGCCTGCGCACATGCAATTTCTGGCGTCTGCGCTAGTCCCCGCACCGCGCCAGTAATTGGAACGGCTCGTGGGGTCCCCGCGTTGCACTGCGCCAGTAACCGGCTGGCTCATGGGCCGGTTAAATGGCCTCTGTGGGCCGCATCCAGCCCATGGGCCGGAGGTTGCCGACCCCTGGTGTACACAATACTGAGCTAGATGGACCAATGATCTGACTATGTATAAAACAGCTTCCTATGTTCCTAAGGAAACAGAAATACACTTCTAGGTTGATACACAACTATCATGGTTGGCTTGTGCAACTGACGTCTGCTTGCAAAAACAGGACTCCTGCTTCCTCTCCTCACCTTTGCAGCCCCTACCCCACCCCTAAAACTTCAAGAAAGCAACCCTCTGGAACAGAGTGGTGGGCTGTTGTGGGGAGGGGGAAGAATGAGAAGTCATGTTGCTGGCCCAACATTGGAGATCACTGATTCTTTTAATCTATTTAAGGGCATAAAGCCCTATGGTAAACATATTTTCAGCATAATGTCCATTTTTACTTTTGCGAAGAATGATG
Organism: Darevskia mixta; assembly: GCA_034641385.1. Classification (NCBI taxonomy): domain Eukaryota; kingdom Metazoa; phylum Chordata; class Lepidosauria; order Squamata; family Lacertidae; genus Darevskia; species Darevskia mixta. Next base: position 13,663,917 of record JAWWNH010000066.1, read on the forward strand.
AGTCACTTGATTAAAGTATGTTGTGGAAAATGCTTAACTCTAGCAGCAGGCCTAAAAACCCTTGATCTTGTGTAAAAGCCCATTGAATTAATATTAAAGTATGCAAAGGAACTGGGCATTTAGACCCCTTCCTTGTTGAGAAAGAGGATCTGTGTCATAGAGATCCCCTATTTGCTTGATTTCCCAGCTATTCCATCCAGTATACAAGTGGGCTTATATATGCTATAAGCATCTGGTATGGTAGCACAGGCAGGAGGGTGTTTTCAGAAGTGCTCAATTTAGCTAACTTCACCTCTAGTGGGTGTGGCAAGTCTCAAATGGAAGATGCTCCTTGTGGAGAGATAGTGGAGTTGGAGGACCTGACTGTAAAGATTTTAGCCTTCTTGAAGATTATATACTACATCACCAATTGGGAAAGGAAGAAAAGTTGAATCACTGCACTAATAGATGCCTTCACAGTACCTGTGGGAGAGAAAAGAAACTCCTCAATAGCTAAGGTATGGATTTCATGTCATTCCCACCTCCCCAGCTGCTCAGTGTCATGTGATTCCTTAGCTCTGAACTTGCATTAGGTATGGATACAATGTTCTATTTCCTCTTCCTGGGTGTTTGTGAAGGGAAGTAGCTTCTGTGTTGTTGCTGCTGCTGCTATTGTTAATAATAAATCATAAAAACACACCATTAAAACTATAATATAAAATACCATATCTGATACAAAATAACACATTCAATTAGGCATATGATTCTGCTCCCTCGTGCTCCAAAGGCCTATCAGAACAAATAGATCTTAAGGTGTTACCTAACAGAAAACAATAGGGGGCAGTCTGATCTCAACAGGGAGCAATGTTTTAGGTCTGAGGTGCCACTACTGAAAAGGCCATGGGCTATATTCACTGAGGGCAGTACTAGGAGAGCTTCTCCTGAGGATCTTAAAACCAGTGCTGGTTTGTACTGGGTAAGGAACTCCTTCAAGTACATGAGTTCTAATGGCCCAATAGCTTACCGGCAGCAAGTATAGCGCTTTCAAGACCAGTGTTTATGTGAACTCATCTCAGTGTCCCAAACAACATTCTGGCAGCACCAGCTGCAGGGAAGCCCCACACAGAGTGCAACACAAGTAGTCCAGTTGGGAGGTTATCAGTTCTCCCACTCCAAGGATGACTGTAGCTGCCCAAAGGCACTCCTTTCCATGGAGGCTACATGCACCTCCAGTGGCAGTTTGCCATGCAAGAAACACCCCCACTACACCTCTGGAATATGCCCCTGTTCTCTCAAGAGGAGTGCTACCCTGCCCACAGCTGGTTGTCAGCCTAATTCTCTGACCCAGGAACCTAAATTCTCTGACCCCAAACCTGCAACAATAGCCATCGTCGGGAAAAGCTAAACAGCAATAGGCATCACTTTATAATATGGAGACAGACAATACCGTATTGGCCTGAATATAAGCTGCACCTTCCCCCCAAATTCCAACTGTGAAAAGTTAAAGTGCGGCTTATATTCGCGACCTTACGGTATGCAGCCACGAGTGCGGTGAAGCGGCGCCCACCCTGCATGTAATCCCCCGTCCTCTCCCCCAAGCCCAGGAAGGGAGAGAGTGAGGAAGGGGAAAGGCTGCTGGCAACGCAGCATGGCTCCCCCCCATATGCATCCAGGAGCAGCGAGGAAGGGAGCAATTTATATTCGGGTATTCCCCCCCCTCCAATTTTAAAGGTGTGGCTTATATTCGGGTGCGGCTTATATTTGGGCCAATACGGTATATATTTTAGATAATAGAGCTACTTAAATAATTGTTAAAATGTGCTTTACCCTTTAATGAAGTGGCATGCAGCAGTAATTTAATTGATTTTTAAGGAATGGAATAGAGCAGGGGTAGGCAACCTAAGGCCCGGGGCCGGATGCGGCCCAATCGCCTTCTCAATCCGGCCCACGGACGGTACGGGAATCAGTGTGTTTTTACATGAGTAGAATGTGTCCTTTTATTTAAAATGCATCTTTGGATTATTTGTGGGGCATAGGAATTCGTTCATTTTCCCTCCCAAAATATAGTCCGGCCCCCCACATGGTCTGAGGGACGGTGGACCAGCCCACGGCTGAAAAAGGTTGCTGACCCCTGGAACAGAGCTTTGTTTAAGGAAGTTCTTAGGAAGTTCCTTTATTACATATATATCTCACCTTCCCTTCATGGAACTCAGGGTGGCGTACATCATTCTCTTCCTCCCCATTTTATCCTCACAATAACCCTGTGAGGAGGTATGTTTGGCTGAAAATGAGTGACCGGCTCAAGGTCACCCAGCAACTTTCATGGCTGAGTGGGGATCTTCCAGGTCCTAGTCTAGCACTCTAAGCGCCACATGACACTGGCTCTTGTTAGTACCCGCCTCAGATTTAAGTTATAGGTGTATATTATTAAATTTGTGCATGACAAGCATAGCGTTCGCAATTTCAAACCCGCTTCTGTTTTTGAAAATGTGACTGATAAAGAAATGTAATGCCCGCACACTGCTTTTACTATGAAACTAAATGAAATTCTGCTCAAATAATTTTCATTGGTTTTAATTTAACTCTCTTGAAAAGGCACCAGCATACATTTAAAATTTTTTCAAAATTATATTGAAAAGAGATTATTGCATTTGAGAGCCTTGAACGTAATTACAGAATTCTTCTAGTAAAGACTGTGAAAGTAAGACTTGACATATTTCCTTTAAATTACTCAACCACCTACAGGCATCATTGCCTCTGACTCTTTTGAATTTAGAATAAATTTTATATTGTTAAAGTGGCAAAGTGAAAGAGTGTGCTTGATAGATTCCCTGAACAGCTTCAACACCCACAGGTATTATTTGTAAGAAAACAATCATGCCGTCTTCAGCTGGTTAGAGAGGGCACAGCATTCCATCTTCACCTGACATCCTATCTGTTCTGTCGACATTGGGTGCCCCCTGCCTGCCACCTACTCCTCCCAAAACAATGCTCACAGGAAGAGACTTGTGTGAATGGACAAGAATATGAATGTCTTAGAAAAAAAGGGGGGGTTGTTTGAACAGCATAGAAGCCACGATGTTAAGGAGGTGGCAAAAGAAAACAAGTAAAACTGTCTTGAGGATTGATTAGTATTTTGCACATTCTCTTCTAATTAATCAATGTTACCTTTGACTTGCATAGCACTTCTCTAGTATGATTATTTGGAGCTCTGCAAACAGATTGATTACAGGAAGGAAAATGTCAAACCAAAAGAAGCTATGTCTTTTAGTTCCTTAGGGAGTATCGAATTTTTCTAAGCAGACAGTTTTAATGAAAATTTCATTTCACCTTTTTTTAAGGCTTAAAAGGTTATGTGAGAATGTTTACGGAGTTTTATATTGTTTTGGTGTCCAGACTATTGGATACTTAAATTAGGTTCTGTTTAATTAAATATTTAATTCTATATTCCAGTTTTGGGGTTACTCCAAGATCCTATTTTGCTCTTGGATTCTCAGATGGTGGTGACTAGGAGTGTTTTAACTAAGCATAAGCTGGTTAACCAAGGCACCCATTTCTTGAGAAGATGGATCTGCCATAGACACACCAGTGGAGCAGTTTTGGGGCCATCCTAACTGCCCCCCCAGCCCAACCCTATGCATGTCTGCTGAGAAATAAGTCTCATTGTGTTAAATAGGGCTTACTTTCATGTATGCATAAGCAGGATTGTTGCCTAAGTTACATCAAAATTGAATTACTCTGTACAGTACAGTCTGATTTTTTAAAAGTCCTCTTAATTCAAAAAATTATCAAAGCTGACTACTTGTCTTCTTGTTGATAATGAGATTTTAAAACATGAAGCAATGGTGTAATTTTAACTCCTGAGTGTCGATGGGAATGAGAAAGGTTAGGATGGCATTTAAGCCCTCTTCACTGGTGGAGAGGAGCATTGTGGGGAGAAGTAGCCTTTGGGGAACAGGGCTACAGCCCTGCAGATCTCCCAGAGGGTCTGATTTTGGGGTCCTTTATGAGCAGCAGAACTTCTGATGCAGTATTGAATCTGCCACTTGTGCCCTGCTGATTGCTCTTCCTTCCTTTTTCAGGGTTACTATGAAGTGAAAGTTAGATTTACCTATGTCAGAAACTGGTAACTTTCGTATCCTTAATCTTCTTTATTTCTAGGAACTCCCAGTCCATTGTCCAAATTTGACACAGCACAGGTCCCAATTCAACTTGGGAGGCTACAGCTGTGCCCAAACCATGACCAGCATTGGGGCCGGTAAAGATCCCTGCAGAAAGCAGGGCTGAATTTAATTAACCCTACTAGATTGAATGTATGACTTAGTACCCCTTGGGAAAATGATTCATGTGGCCAATACCTGCAGAAAATAGTTTTGCCTGCTGTATGCTCACTGCTTTGTGTAGGGCTGGCGGAGCCCCTTGTGCTGTGATTCACAAGCACCTGACAACCAGCTGGCTTTCAGGTGCTTGGGAAGCGCTGCACAAGGGAATTTGAAAGGAGAAAGCAGATTTTATGTATTGTGGAGAAATTGTTAAAATGAATTGCCACTATCTTCTTCTGAGAGGCTCATGAGGTTTTGGAATTTAAGGTGTAAAGATCCATTGATTCTATGAGATTTTTATTGTCTTTATTGGCTTTTATCTCTGCTGCCATTTATTTCTATGCACGACAAAACATAGTCTATGGTTACATAGTCTATGACCACTGCTCCGTGAAAAATTTATCGTATGGTTAGTCATGTTGAGCTGAAGAAAATATTAACGAAACAGTGGCATTACCGGAACACTGTCCGTTGCCTGTTTGTTATTTCGCAAGAGAATAAAGAAAAATATACATATATCATTTTTATACCAATTGTTGGCCGTTGTGTTGCCTATTTTTTTGATTTATTTCTATGCTGCATTGATGCATTTATTGTCTTTGCATTGTCTTTTAATTTTTAATAATACTACTAATACTAATACTACTACTAATAAATTATTTATACCCCACCCATTATTTATACCCCAGTGGGGTATAAATACCTTGGCATTGTGGGGAAATAAATAAATACATTCCTGAATATGAGTCAGCATATTCTAATACATGGGAGTCAAACACTCAAATTGGTAAGGTACTCAGATACTTTTCAGAATAGCTAAACATAGTGTTTCAGGTAAGTACAGAATGCTCATCCCCACAGGTTCTCTATTTTCCCAGCTGTTCCTTCTACTTCTGTATTCTCAGCTTTGTATATTCATAGCCTTTCTTGTAGGATCCTTTGTTTTCATACATGAATCCCTCAAGTACTAACTGCTTAAGCCAAGAATGCTGTGCTCAGAAATGTTGAACATACGCAATAAGGGACTGTACTTGCAATAGGATGAATATGACTGACCTCTGATGGGCTTTTAGGACTGATTGCTGAAGTTCCGACCTTTTGAGGGTGGGGGGCATGGAATCTCTGCCATGCCTGTCGAGATTTTCAATATGTTTCTGTTCCATATGTACCGGCATGCCATTAGCTATTCATATTTAGCTTTTGTACCCAAATCCCTTTAAATGAAAGAACATGCTTTAACACCAACCCAGCCCTTGCCACCAGAGCTACCCCACCCCCGCTGGAGCAAAGCAGGGCTGCAGTGAGCTACCTGCCCATGCAGGGGGGAGCCTGGCTGGCTGACACAGCCCTTGGCAGGCAGAGAGGAGCACTGGGCCGGGCTGCGTTGGGGGGGGGCTGTGTAGGCGCGCCAGTGTGATGTAGTGGTTAAGAGCAGTAGACTCGTAATCTGGTGAACCGGGTTTGCGTCTCCGCTCCTCCACATGCAGCTGCTGGGTGACCTTGGGCTAGTCACAGTTCTTTGAAGTCTCTAAGCCCCACTCATCTCACAGAGTGTTTGTTGTGGGGGAGGAAGGGAAAGGAGAATGTGAGCCGCTTTGAGACTCCTTCGGGTAGTGATAAAGCGGGATATCAAATCCAAACTCTTCTTCTTCTTCTTCATTTGTGCCCCTTCAAAAATTTTGCGCCTAGGGCCATGGTCCCCCCTGGCACACACACCCCGGTACACCCCTGGGTGGCCCAGAAGAGGGCATTCTCTGTGGCAGCCTCTAGTTATGGTATTCCCAGGCACCTTCACCATAAAGCTTTCTGTGAATGTTGATGACCCACATCTTTACCCTGGTCTTTGACACTTGAGATGTGTAATTTCAGGACTCACCCTATTACTGCGACTGTATTTTATTTTAACTCCTTTTAATTCTTTAAATAATTGTAACCTGCCCTGGGACCTGCTGGTGAAGGGCAAGTAATAAATATGATGATGATGATATTCACAATACCAGAACCTAGACTCATTCAGAGAAGCTGATTGCTGAGAGATTCAGGGCGGACAAAAAGGAAATAGTTTATGCACTGTCTGAAGAACTAAGGAATTACCGGTAGTTTTCTCAATATGTGGCAGACAGCTTTAGAAGCACCTTAGTCAAATTCACAGAGGATATGCCTATCAGTGGGTACAAATCATCATTCATTATCGTCACATTTAACCCTAGGATGAGGCATCATGTCTCTAAAAAGCAGCAATAGTGTCAGAAGGTCATTATCCTAATATCCTGTTTTGAGCTTTCCTTGGGCATTTTGTTGGCCCCTAGATGCTAAAACTACACGCCTTGATCTGATCAAGTGAGGCACTTCTTATGGAAAGGTCCGGGAGACTTTCTGGTCAATAATCATGTGAGGTGAAAGCATTAAATGTGTTTCAATCCCATGGTCTCCTTCATTGGTCAGTATTCATATTAGCTGTTCCAGAATGGAACTGATATTTTGGGCTTGTTTGCACAGTTTCCTTAATGGCCACGAGTATGATGTTTACATATTATTTTCAGGATCAGGGGCTCTTCTTAGGGGGCACTCAGAAATATCTCTGGGTGACCCTAATTTTTCATTTTTGTCAGACTTGGAAACTAGGAAGCCAAGATTCACCCTTAAGGTTTAAGCTTGCAGTTACCATCACCTCATTCATTGCTTTACATCCGGGCTGATATAAAACCCTAGGTATTCCTAGGATACTATAAGACTTTGCTCCTGCAGGAGTGTGATCAAGTCATCCTTATCTGCCCTTTTGTTAACCTAGCCCTAGAATGAAGATAGTATACTCTGTTTTTGAATAGGCCAGTCATGTATTGTTCACCTTATGAATGTGTTTTCAAGTGCTTTATTTTCCTATGATGCTGTCACACAATATGAGCAAGGGCTAAACCATTCTCTCTCTCATCCCCTAGCCTGCGGTCCTAAAAAAGTGAATTCCTTAATATTTCAAGCAATCCATTGAGATCATTCCCGAAAGTACAGAATGAAAACATAAATGGTGAAACATTCATAAAAATACAGAGTTTTGTTGCAAGTCATATGTGATTTCATTATTATGATTTGCAGTAAGGTAGTAAATGTTCTGAAGTGTTTGCAAAGTGCAAATGTTTGATTAATATGAGGCTTTGCTCCTGTTAGTTTTTGCAGATTTTGTATTAGCATACTCCTCTAGGTGTGTTAGTATGTCTGTTAGAACTGTTTTATGACATAATTAAATTCAGATTACCATTCTTTCATTTAAAATAACTATTGAAATATAGAAATTGCTGATAAAACAAAGGGAATGTGCGCCAGATACAACTGATACTTTCTACTGAATGTGAAGTCACTCTTTTCACATTTTGCACAAATTTTACTTTATTATTTTAACTCTTTCAGACTTACCATAGAATTGATCACTTTTAGAAACATAAAATCTTCTGGAGTTAACTGCTTTTAGAAACAAAAGTACACTATAGTTTCTTATGCCATAAAAAACCCACAATATAGCCCCAGCAGATTAATGCAAATGCCACTGAAGTGTGGACAATGCAGAAAGAGAATCCATTGTCATGAAAAGTAACAATCAAAGCGGTGTTTCCCATGGGATAAGTATTTGTTACATAAGTTCCATATTTGTGGAAATTCCTTACAAAATTAGGCTGTTTTAAATCGTGTGAATTTCTCAGTTCTAATAATCAGATATTCAATGTGAAAAATTGTTTTAATGTATAAATGAGAATGCTGTTGTGCTTGTTGTAACTGACAGGCACCATATGAAATCAATGAACACCCTGAACATCTGTATTTTGTTGGTTTTTTAAAGTGCTCATGTTCTCACAGTGTGAATTCATATGTTCTTTTGTTTCTTTACATTTGATGTAGTATTTTATTATAAATTATAGATATGGGGAACCCGTGTAATCTCCAGATGTTGTTGGACCACAACTCCCAACATGCCTGACCATTGGTTGTACTTACTGACTGGGGCTGTTGAGAGTTATAGTTCAACAACCTCTGAAGGGAACACAGATACCTAATCTCTAATAATGTTGTATTAATGCAGTATATGCAGTATATATAATTAAAAAAATGTGCATAGTGGGCAGTCTGAGCCACTGTTTTGCATGCACCCCTTTGCATTGCCCAACAATACTCTTGTTTGGGGTTTGATCATTTGAATTGTTCAGGCTTTTTATCCTTCCTAGTATGGCAGGGAGAGAGGGAAGGGTGACCCAGTTCTTCAAGGCTCTCCAACCAACCCAGCCTGTTGAGATGTTTGTGGAAAAGAGCCTTCTGGGTTTTAAATGGTCAGCTTCCCACAACAGCAGCTCTAATGTGTAGCCAATCTCTTTGTCTTCCATTTCCTCTCCGGAAGGCCAGTCATAACATGGAGAATCACTGACGAGTATTTTTTTAAAAAAACAAACAAACACCAACACCCTGGTATACCCACTATGCCCCACCCCCGTTATGCCGCTGTTTTGTCTGTCCTCTTTCAGGTCCAAAAGGACTTGCTCATTGGCAGTCGCACATCAGTTGGACATACACAAAATGGTCGTCACCTGTATCTGTTCTAGGACCTTTCCTCATATCAATGTCAGGATACTACCATGTAGTTATTATTATGTTTACATGGAACATATGAGTCAACACAAATATATAGAGTTTTCTAACTGCTTTGAAAAAAGCAACAAACACTATTGATTGATAAAAGTAACTTCATAAACCACCAAAATTCAGATTGAATGAAAACCCTTAGATCATTAAATTGTTCCCCCCCCATTTAAACATATGCTTCCGTTTCGAATAAACTCTAAATCATGCAAATGTAGAATGCCAGCTTAAGTCAGCAGACAACATCTGTGTGCCACGTAATTTTACAAGCACTCATTTTTTAAAATAGCATACATACCTTAAGTAGCATACATACATTTCTGTTTTGTAAACTATAATTTTCCTATGGACAATTTAAGTTACATTGTCTTTTAAAATGACATTAAATTAGACCTCAGTTACCTGCTTCCTGTCACTTTATATTATTTTGCATTTATTTATGAATCTGTGAGGGAGATCAAAGCCTATATGATTCTGCATAATTCCTAAGTGATGGCTCCATCAGGAGTTATCTTCCTCTAGTACCGGTATTTAAGTGTCTCTTGTAACTAGAGTAATTAGCCCTTTATTATTATGGTCATTATCCTCCATCTTTTTACGATAACTTTTATCATGTACTAGTAAATAACAAATTTCAACTGTCACATGACTTCGTCTGATAAACAGTTGCCAGTCTAATACCAGTCTATTTAGTAATACATTTTATTGTGGCATTAAATTATTCAATAAATTAAACTGCTTGTTTAAATTAAAGTATGCTTGATTAAATTTAAATAAATGTACTTATTACTAATACTTCAACATAGCTGCATCTTTGAAATACTGAAGGAACTTTAAAGGGGGAATAATTACAGTTTAATGAGCCAGGGTTCATGGGCATAGCCAGGAATTTTTTTTTTGGGGGGGGGAGAACATCAGATTTCTATTGATTTAGGGAGGCATCTGCCCCTCTGCCCCCCCATGGCTGTGTCCATGCCAAGGTTACCACTCACTGGAAGAAGGAAATGCCATCTTCATTTTGTTTTTCATTCCCCATTACAGTGAATCACCAGAACAGACGTAGCTTTTAAAAATGTGCCTTCAACTTGCATACACACCAATTAAAATTGCCCCCACCTATTAATGAATCTGTTATAGATTAAGACTTGCAGCCCTATTACATTGAACATTGAAACATGGGTACTGAAAGGCAGTCTCAAAGCTTTATATAAATAAAAAAATACCGGTACATGACTACAACAAATCTATCAGCCATGCAAACCTCTGAATCTATAAATTGCATTCCTAATTTTGTCATTTCTCTGACCGGCTTTCAAAGAATTCCTGTGAAAGGATGCTTTCATTACTGATATGTGTGTGGGTAAAATAATGTGTCATTACATATTGTGTGAGCTGAAATGTGGGAAAGCATTGTGTGGAAAGCTTCCACGTTCCTCCTCAAAGCTCCTGGGCCTTCCTTCATATTGCAGCTCCCTAGACACTTTGGAAATTCTGGGGCCATCCATAGCAGCCTCTGATACATCACAAATGGCTTCTGAAGGAAGAGGAAGGCCTGGGCACATACATGGAGCTCTTATGATACTTCCCAGGCTATAATTATATAGAATAATCATTTTTGGCATGCCATTAAATGTTCTAACTAGAATGCATGCTTTCATAAAAATGAAAACAATGCAGGCTTTATGAAACAATGGTTTGGATCCAGACTTTGCTTCTGCTGGTGAGAGCATCCCTTTAGTGGTGTTCTGCTTAGGAGACACTCCCACCAGTTGTAGAAGGGAAAGCAACTTTTACTGATTTCTCCCTTTCCACAGTTACTCTTCACACCCTTTGAAAATTTTGCTCTGGAACAATGTGGGGAGGGGGGAAATCAGCAAAAATATCTTCTCCATCCTTCTGCCAATGCAATAGTTCTGCTTAATCAAAACCATTCTGTAGGTGGAAGAAACCGTTCCATTTGTGGACAACTAAGGTTGGATCCTTTGTTGGCAAGGTGACCTTGCCAACAAAGGTCTGCATAGTTAAAACTATGGTTTTCCCAGTAGTGATGTATGGAAGTGAGAGCTGGACCATAAAGAAGGCTCATCGCCAAAGAATTGATGCTTTTGAATTATGGTGCTGGAGGAGACTCTTGAGAGTCCCATGGACTGCAAGAAGATCAAACCTATCTATTATTAAGGAAATCAGCCCTGAGTGCTCACTGGAAGGACAGATCCTGAAGCTGAGGCTCCAATACTTTGGCCACCTCATGGTTAAGACCCTGATGTTGGGAAAGATTGAGGGCACAAGGAGAAGGGAACGACAGAGGACAAGATGATTGGACAGTGTTCTCAAAGCTACTAACATGAGTTTGACCAAACTGCAGGAGGCAGTGGAAGACAGGAGTGCCTGGCGTGCTCTGGTCCATGGAGTCATGAAGAGTCGGACATGACTAAACGACTAAAGGTTGGATCCAACTCTCATTTGTTCATATGATAACTAAGTCATCCCCACTACACAAAACACTGAGCAGAGGTCAGAGCTGCGCTCGTCCCAGGGGGCGTGGTGTGCGTCCCGGGGGCATGGGGTATCACCTGTGGGGGGCGTGGCACACGTCCCAGGGGGGTGCCACCCACTGGGGCAGGCATTTTGTCAAAAAAAAAACCCCTCCTTTGGAATGGCACCCAGGGTGGGCCGCCCCCCTGCCCTCACCTTGGAACGCCCCTGACTCTGAGCCCAAGAAACCACTTATTCCTTTAACTGTGAGTGAAAGGAAAGCATGTCTCCCACTGAGAAATCACTGGAGGAAACAATTGTCTATGACTGGATTCTTTATGGACATATTGTGAAGGAAAAAGCGGTTCCATTTCACTTGGATGTGTCTCCTTGTGAGATGGGGTAGGTAGTTTAATGTATGAGTAGATCCATACCTCAATCCATCCTAGGAGTCCAGAATGCTCTGGCCTAAACACAGCTTAGTCCAACCCAGGATTCGGGGAATTCTGGAAGCAAGGACTCCAGTCTGTATGTGGGCAAGGAAAGTAGACTATAATAAAACTTTTAATTTAGCAAACATAATCTCCACCTGCATTCTGTGCTCCAGGCCTCAAAACAGGTAGGAAGCTCCTCTGCTTTGTTGGCAATGGGCTGTTGGCAAAGGGAGGAGGAAGTCAGTACCAATGCAGCTTATCTCATGTCCATAGTTGTCGATGTTATGTAATAAAAGCAATCAGGTAACATCTTCCTAGACTGCAGTATTCTATTTGTTCAAAAATCAGTTTCTATTCAAGAAAGGGCCTTCTCAGTATCCGTGCCCAAACTGGAGCTCACTACTGGGGGTGGTTCATTTGCAGATGACTTTCCTTTTTCTGTCAAAATATTTAAAACAGCCATTTGGACATTGAACTGATTTGTTCCCATCAACGTCTCTATTTTCTTATTATTTACAGCTGGCTTTAATTTTTAGTTTTATTCTTGTTTCATGGCATACAAGATATAGTATCAATATGTTATAAAGTTCCCCGTGATTGATGTGTCATGGAGGGTGATATTAATATTCCACACAACTTCTTTTTGTTGGCAAAAAGCTGGGTTAGAAGGATTCCATGTATGCTGGAAGAAGAGGTGAGAGTGGCAGTTTTAGCTGGTTCCTCCTTTCCCTCTAGCCTGCTGTGCCACCTGAAAAGCTGCTTGAGATTTGGGGGGCTCTCCAGAACTATATGGAAGATGGTGGTAGGGCTACAGGAGGTGTGGGATGTGATACATAAGTAGCATTCTAGTACAACATTCCTTGTTTTCCTAAAGTCTACATGTGGGGGAATGTTTGGTCCAGCCAGTCGAAAACTTCCTGTTTCCTCCTGACTGGGACATACTTCCTTTAGCATGTGACTAGAGGTGGGCGTGACCTTACCTGCCCAGGTAACAAAAGGGCAAGGCACACAGCACACTTCCTTCTTTTCCCTCTCTTTGGCTTCCTCCATTGTTGGACCATCTGCTTTTTAGCTAGAGATGCTCTGTTGGCTCTCAGCCAACAGAGGACAATCTCTATATGGGATAGATCCTTATAACTAAGTTTGCCTTTAGGGATCCAACTGTGAACTGATGATGCTGTGAGGAAGCTTCTTTTATTGATTTTAAATAAGATTGTCGTGTGTTTATTCCTTTAGGAGGGATATAAGGGGTCTTACCAGGAATCTGATATTGAGAGGCTTAAACAAGCCTGCAACCAGCTACCCGGTGTGCTTTTAAAGGGGGAATGTAAAACTCTGCTAAGTAAAGGAACTTGCTAGCGCAAGTTAGGAAGGATATTAATAAACAATATATCCTCTCCTGCCTCCCTGAACATTCCCACAGGAGGAAGGGGAAACTGGCAACAATCTCCTATGCCCCTCTTCCACTGGGGAGCCTATACTGATCCTGGTTCCTTCCAAAAATAGATTGTTGTTTTCAGTAAACATCAAGAAATGATTATTGTACAGATCTTCGTTAAGTATAGATAGGAGCAATGGGTTCCAAAAGAGAGAATATTCCTGAAACTTGTAAGAGATTTACAGCATGACTTCAGCTGCCCCAGTTTTCACTGCAATGCCAGAAGTGTCATATGTCATACTTCTGTATTCATTAGAGTTCACAAAGGGGATATTGCCTCTTTTGGAAAGGTCACACTTGGTAGAATAGTGTATAAATATGTTTTGTTTTAGGCAATTAGAAAAAGGTTACAGAATAAGAGACGAAAATCCTTGATCCCTGCTATATTCAGTTGGGTTGGGGTGAAGTCTCTTGGAAACTGTTTCTCCCCAGATTTCAAAGTACAGAGAAATTGTTTAGAAATGTAACTATTTATAATGTATTCCAGGTGGAGTTTTGGTTTAAAATAAACAAGAAACATCCAAACTTTACAAAAGCGTACTGTTTGTTTTTAAGTTGGCTTGTTGTCGCACTTGCCATATTGCAATCCTGATATTCAGTAGCTGCCTCCTCTATAATCTTCCTTGTAGATAGAAGTACAAAAATTGGTTGTATTTAAGAAAGAATTCAACTTTTATTAAAGCACTAAATAAAATAACTAAAAATATAATGGCTGTGCTAAACCTTATAATTATTGTAGTTACCAACATAATTGAGTTGAAGTTTGTTAAAGAATTGAATGGTGGAGAAAAGAAGAAAATTGAGATGCTCTTTTCTTTAAAACAAATAGACTTTTTATGTATTGTACGACACATACTTCTTTTAAAAGAAAAAGTAAAAGGCATTTAAAAACAGATGTGCCAGCTCTGACATTTCCTGTCTGATGACAACGATGAGAGTCAGCCTGTTAAGGACTTAAAATGAATGTCTTGTCTAATTTGTGCTCTTCATTTTTACTTCTTTTCTCCCAACTGTCTCATTTTACCCCTCCTGTCACACATCACACTCTCATACCCCTGATGTACTTTAAAAATAAAAAAGCTTTTCCCTTTTTTTCCATGTGTTCTAATCTCTTTTTCTTTAACTCATTCCCATTATGTCTTTTATCTTTGTTTAATTTCCTCATCTTTGCAGTAACTCGCGCTATGTGTGTCTCACTTTTACCCTCCTTCAAAACTATTAAATAAAGAATGGGCACATATAGTATTTTGTGGAATACAAGTTTTATTACTAAAATATTAGAAAATATTCCTGAAATATTTTGAAGTGCATGGAGTAAGCATCACAGGAGGGCTGGATAATTACTTGATTTTTTAAAAGTGGAGATTATATACAGTTTTATGAATTTCTAATCACAAAGATTAGTATGCATCCATATTCTTGCTAACAAAATGGGCATGACTGTCAGGTTGATCTTTTGGAGAAAACAGTTCAAGTTGAAGTTTGACATCACATAAACAAATTGATATAGGTTGGATTTTTAAAAAATCTTTTATGAGAGGGCATGGTCCAGTGCACAAAATTGAATTTGGCCCTGTAGGACTGTGACAAATCATGTAACAGATCTAGGTTCTAATATAAGCTTCAGGCAATTAAGTTACCCAACCTGGGCTAGTTCATACTCTCAGTAATGCCACAGGATTGCCCGACGGACTGATGGCAGGGATTTTTTGATCCATCGAAATTGTACACACCATGATGCCTACATGTAGACAGCGCTGTCTTTAGCATATGCGCCGCCGGGGTGCAAAGATCCGCCCAGCGCCCCCAAATTTAGTTTAGCCCCCAAATTAACTTTTAGTATGCTTATGACAGACACCAAGCTTGCGCCTTATCTCTTGTTTACGAAAGAAGGGAGGAAAAAGAAACAAACTTTTTTATTTGCTCATTTATTTACAATACACTTATACTTAAGTATACAACACCACCATACTTAAACTTATAAGTACTGTTTAGGCACCTACGGTACTTAGGAGAAACATCAGTCGTGTCGAAAGTGCCGCTGACCCCGCTGCTGCATAGCAGCTCAATACAATACGTAACATAATATTTTGATGTAAGAGTTAATTTCGTGTGCAAGGGCGCCGTAATTGAGTCTGATAAGCGCCGCCGTTGTGAATGACAAGCGCTGGCGCGTCACGTCTTTGGTAAATGAGCGCACAAAGTCGAAAGTCCTTTAGTGAAACCGTAGGTATACATTTCGGTAATACCTAGGTATATATGTATTTTGTTTTTCTGGCTTGATCAAAATTATTTATTATTTCATAACAGGTAGATAGTTAAGAGCTTAGGTGGCTTCAGCGGCAGGCGCCTGGTGCCCCCATAATTCAGCATCCAGGTGTCCCGCACCCCTTGCACACCCAGGTAAAGTCGGCCCTACATGTAGACCTGTATAGAATTGTTTCATAAATATGCACCTCTCCATGGTTTCCACTGTCTCCTGGCAGCAACACAAACGCCTCTGAATCAACTGAAAGAGTGAACTGGGCTTCAGTAACCTGATCAATTTATTTGCTCAAGTTCCATTTTAAAACAAACAATAGATCTACAGACTTATTACAGGACAAGAAGAAACAAGCAACCAAAGGGCACATGTATTCTTCTTCTTATTGTTGTTATGCCACATACATTCTACTTTTTCCAGCTCACAAACCCCTTACTAAATTTTGAAAGAGGTGGAGGACCTTTTTCAGTTCAAGGCCAAGCAACCACATGGTCAACCTTCTGGGGCCCACATGCCAGCTGCAACTGGGGCCAGAGGCAAAAAGTGAGTGTGGCTACTGTATGTTGTCTCACATGCCTTTGGACACAGAGAGATGACCCATAAATAGTAGGGATGATTAAAATAAATGAATGCGTATCTGGACATAAAGCAGGGAAATTCTATTGACAGCATCCAACAGAATAAGAGAAGAAATAATAGATTGAATGTTCAGCTTTAAAAGACCGATTTCTATTTGCACATATTCAGTTGCACATGATTCTTCATCACTTGTGTCTGGCACTGACGTACGGAATTATTCTAAACTGAATAGCTAACACACAAATGTGTGGTATCTAAAGAAGTATGCATGCACATGAAAGTTTATACCAGAACAAACTTAGTTGGTCTATAAGGTGCTACTGGACAATTATTTATTTATTTTATTTCTATTTCGACCGCGTCAGACCAACATGGCTACCTACTTGAATACACAATTCAATGTGTGTTTATTCACAAATATGTCTCACTAGGTTCAATGGGGTAAGTGTATGTTGGATTGCAGCCTGTGTGGTTTCAGTCACACTAGATATCTCCAGTGCAAGTCTAAACACCTAAAAATCAGTTAATAGCTTCCTCACTTCCATTTGGCCGACTTGGCAATTCATCATTGGGAGATGTTCAGTTTGCAGAGCCAACTTGGTAAGACATGTCATTATGGGCAGTAACTATGTAGCCCACCTCCATGTATTACTTTGAGGCTAGTCACTTGATCATAGAATCATTGGGACCCCGAGGACCATCTACTCCAACCCCCTGCATCTATCTATGCCATTGCATAAAGGCAAACAACTTGTGCCTTTGTATAGTAATATACAAATAGTATTCCATCGGTTTGGATTGGTTCCTTGGAGGATGACATCTCACCACCACCATTGCCCCCCTTCCAGACTTTGAGCTGGGGGAAGGGGAGGGGAGAGGAATAGTAAGTGAAGGAAAGAGTAGTGTGGCCACATTCCTGTGACTTTTCAACATGCCTGTGAACTCGCTGTCATGCTTCACCATGCAATCTTTTCCTCCTTTTCCCATTCCTAGCCATTTCTAGCAGGGAAAGCCAAAGGTATGTGTGTATGTGGTAGAAGAGCATTAATTCAGGTGCAATTTCCTTGTGTGCTTGCCACGCCAGTTCCAATTCCTGCTCAGCCATGCCATTGGATGGCTCTAATGCTGGGCGCTTTCAGGCTGCTGCTGTTCTTGAGTGGGATTTAATACCATACCAGGTTGCACAATTACAGCTGATTGGGAAGCAACAATCCTACTTCCACAAAATATCAGGGGGGTTTTTTTAACAAGAAAAATGCTGGGGAAATGCATTGGAAGTATAATATCATAACATAACAATTTATTGTTTATCTCTTACTATATTTTCCTCATACTTAAGTACTTAGCTGTGCTACACTCCCCCCCCCCCAACATCCTGTTGCAAGGGGCATTCTATACAGTGTTATGTTTCTCAAAGTCTGGCAAACTAATGAGACAGAGGTAGTGCATTAACATGATGCCACTGTGTACTATGAACAGCTAATGGTATGCTTAGAAAGATGTCAGAGATTTGTTTTTATTAATTTGTGTTTTTGTTAATTTATTTTACTAATTATAACTGTTGAAATCTCAGTTTGAGCCGTCTGACTATTAAAAATAATTAGTTTTTGACACGTTAAAAACTTTGTTTGGCTTTTGTAATTAAAAGACTATCACCTCCCCCCCTTCACTTTGCCACTCCTAATTTTTTCCCTTCAGTTATCCTCCAAATATGATTCTATTTTTCATTTTAAATGACTAAATATGTTCTGTAATACTGCCTGTCAGCCATTAATGGCACTGACTCTAAGCTATGTTTAAGTGATCTACTGGCACCTGGTAATTATCCAGAACCATTAAATGAAAGGCAATATTCTCTGATGTGTAAATTTAAATTCCGATTAAAATTGTCCAATTTTAAACATTTCTTGCGATGATGTTAATTTAACGTTTTACTTTTAAAAGTTGCTCCATAATTAGAGTGCCTGAAATATAAACTCTATCACACACAACAACTTAAAGATGAAGTATAAGATAGTGTCACCAAGTGCCATTCCTTGGTGCTCCCTGTTTTTAAAAGGCAAATCATGAATTTAATTTCATAGTATTCCTGTGGGACAATATGGATCTTCTTAAACCTATACTAATATTATAGGAAGTGAAGGGAATTGTGTTATTTCTTCAGAAAACCACTCCAGTATATTCACTTTTTCCACTATAAAATTATATTAGCTATACAAGGACTAATTAGTTTAATAAAAAAAATTCCCATCCATCTAAATTTTTCCAACTCAGAAAAACACTCAGCATTTGGGTGTTGGACACAAAATATGTGGATCCTGATAACCTTTTCATCAATTGTACACTAAAAATTCTATTTTTTAAATGATATCCTGCCAGCTTTTTCACAATCCATTAATTCCTGGATCAACATCAGAAAGAATGTCAGAGCAGTGTAAAATTCCTGTAAGACACAGATGTCAGGATCAAAAGTCGGAGACATTCTCAAAACAGCAGGGAAGCAGGCTTGTTAGATCCTAATCGTAACAATTAGTATCTGTCATGTGACAGTCTCTATATTCTCTGTATATTGCTGGTAACTTTAAGAAATGCTGGAAAGTTCTCACTTTGATGGGAAATTGTAGATGCTGTTGATCTCACTTTGGTTTTCTTTTTGTGAGTTTTTCAGAGTATTTATCTTACATAGTTAATTATTAATATTGTCTTCTCCCTATCTTTAATTGCTATTTTAAATGCAGAGTTAATGTTTCATGTGGTTATCAAATGATATCTAATACCAGAAAATATTTCCACATATATTCAAGATAGATTCACTCACGTGAAATCTGCCTTGTTTTGGAGGACCCATGAAGTCATGAACTTTTTTGTTGATCTAAGACAGGTGTAGGCAACCAAAGGACCATGGGCCGGATGCAGCCCAATCACCTTCTAAATCCGGCCCACGGACGGTCCGGGAATCAGTGTGTTTTTACATGAGTAGAATGTGTGCTTTTATTTAAAATGCATCTCTGGGTTATTTGTGAGGCATAGGAATTTGTTCATTCTCCCCCCCCCAAAAAAAAAATAGTCCGGCCCACCACATGGTCTGAGGGATGGTGGACCGGCCCACGGCTGAAAAAGGTTGCTGACCCCTGATCTAAGATCTGGAGATGCATGATTAGTTTTTAACATGGTCATCCTGTACCTACTTGCCTGGTAGGAAGCCCTAATTAATAAAACAGGACGTAGTTTTGAATAGACATATACATAAAGCTGGACTATAGAAAGATTGTTGAGATCCAGCAAACCAGTTGTGTTACTAGGCATAATTGGTTTTCCAAGCAATTGTATTAATGAACTCTTTTATCAGTATGCCTTCTGTTGAATTCCATGAATGAATGCTCATGTCCTTGAAGAATATTTTCCCTTTCTAATCTAACAAAATTAGATGTACCCACATATGTACATGCAAATCCAAATCATTATTGCTTAGCAAAAGGCCATCACCAGCCATACAGTAGTACAATAAAAAGTGGGACACCATTCAAAATGCAATTAAAACAAAATCTAACAATGACAATCCATTGCAAAATACTATTTATCTAGTATTTTTTCGTGCATACAGCCCATACCACATGTTACATGGCATGTGTTATGGGAGCATGCAAGAGTTTTAATTCTTTATCACATTAGCAGAAGGCACATTTTGGTCATGGTGTGACATTGACTGTTGTCGGCTGTGTTTGGTAACTCAAACGTCATGCATTCTGCTACTTTACCTGGGATGACACCACGGTAGAGTTCCAGTAGCTTGTAGTAAATATTGAATACAAGGAAGCTGACAAATGGCTCTTTTTAAAAGGCATTTTAAACACAAAGTAAATATAGAGATGTCTTTTCATAGCAAGCACAAAAATTACCGGTAACTGATGTCACAGAACTGTAATGTATAATTGATTATCAGTGAGCAATAATCACATTTGTGCACATCTACTCCTACTGAGAATCCAACTTCAGGACAGTCAAGGGCATCCAGATAAAGAATGAAAGACAAATGACATACATATTTTTTTTTGTGTGTATCTTGTTGGTGCATATGCATAATAAAGCATATAAAAAAAGAATGAAAGAAATACTCATTTGCCTACATATATTTCAGTTTTGAGAATCACTAACTTTGTGTCCAAAAGGATTACTTTTTGAGACTTTGCTTCTATTCACCCCTTAAGTTTACTTAACTCAGTTCCTTTAAAATATTCCAATATAGATTCTACTTGCTAATGAGCCTCTGGGAACATGTCCTCCAGTAGACATTTTCATGAAGCTTAGTTGACAAGAAACAACTAAGGGCGATGAACTTTTTTCAGACCTTGGGGGCTGCAGGCTAGTGGTGAGTGGGGTCATAGGCAAAAGTGGGGACTCAAGGTGGTTTACAACTAAAACAGAAACAGCTGAACACTCACAAGCAATAATTAAAATACATACATATAAAAGATCACTTTTACTTTTGTACAGTAGGCTACTTTCCAACTATGTAAAAGTCGAAAGTTTCAACACACAAACAACCCTCTCAATTTGCCACTGATGGAAGCCAGACACATTATCACAGTTGAAGGGCACATTCCAAGGAGGGGGTAGCATTTGAGGAGGGTGTAGAGCAGGGCCAGGGAGAGGTGTGACCTGGGAAGACAGGTGTGATCTTGGAGTGATTTAAAAAGGGTTTTGACAGTCAGATAGAGTGGCATAGAGGGCCACATGCCTGAGATTCTCACCCCTTCATTGGGCAACATGGAACAATTGATTTAGGCAGTGGGGGCCAAGGGCAGTGAATTTTGCCCCAGACCCTACTTCACTTGCCTTGCCCAACTCTCACCTGGCCCACTAGATGAATCTTGTTCCCCACCCCTCCCATAAACTTTGAAGTATTTTTCTTTTCTAGATTTTTTTGTTACCTCAGACAAGTAGCAGCCGCCGCCGCACAGCCACTCTCCCACAATACCTTACGCTGAGGAAGGATCCCCTTCCCTTTCTCTGAGTGAGACAGAGCAGAGATGGAGATATGCTGCTGCCACATAAGCAGCCAGAAACATGAAAAGTAAGGGAGGAGAAGAGGAGAGCAGGGGACAAGGGATGGCAGCTCAGCTCCCCTCAGCTGGCACCATGTCTTGCACTAGCCTTGAGAGAAGAGAATAAGCATGCCATTTTATTTACAAGTTGACATGATGGAGGCTGATAAATGTGTATATGTTTTGAGAATAGAATCTGATTGGGGAGAGTACAGAGCACAATAATTAGTTAATAATTAAACTAAAATCTCATTTTATATTAGCCTCTGAGAAGGGCTAATCAGATAGGTAAGTGCCAAGAGGGCCATTTTGCTTGGGGCCTCACTCTCTTATCTTAGCGCTACAAATCTGTGAATAAGATATAAAAGACATATTTTTTCTTGTTACCTGCTACAGGTTTTGCATTTTGCTTAAAATTGACGGTGTTATTGCAGAAAAGCAAGATTTTTTCCTCAATGAATAGTACTTTTGATAGAAAAAGGCTAGAAAAGCATTTGTAAAATAAAAAAATCAACTTATATCTCACACTCTTTTTGGTGTTTTTAAGTGCCATTATTTTTTGTTTTTATTATTATTAGGCACCTCAAAACCTGGAAGTAGCTGGGTTTTCCTGGGTCTCTGAGGGGGCCTGTCTAAAAGAAATAATACTAACATGCCTAGAAATCTGGGTCTTAAACCAGAAGCTTTAGTATCTGAACCTGGGCTTAGCCTCTTGGGCTACTGGTTACAGTGTGTGCTCAGACCTCTTAATCCTTTTGGAGCAGAAGAGAATAGGGATGTCCACTCACTGGATTAGCCAGTTTGTACAAACAAACAAACAAACAAACAAACAAACAAACTCCCATCCTGCTCATGTGGATTTCTTTTTAAAAACCACAAATTGTTGTAGAAATGTGGTGAACTGAATTTAAGATTAGAAAAACTGAAAAATGGAGTGAACCAAAATTGAGATTCTTCCATCTCCAATCCCAGTTCTCTCTCTCTCTCTCTCTCCTCCCACAAAACCCCATTTTCAGCTCTGCCTTCTTCCTACTTTAACCACAAGATCAAGTCACACTACACAGTTCTCACTATTAAACTTCACTCAGCTTTCAAAACTATTTCACACATAATCCCCTTTCTGAGGGATGGGATATGCCATTGCCCCAGTGCCCAAGCCTGATAAAACAACTGCAACGGCACAGGCTCTCTCCTCACATAATTTATTAAAATGTTGTAAATCAAGGAAATGGAGCACAGGTAATGCAAAGCTCCAGGGAAAAGTCACAGACCCCAACTTGACTTGTTTGCTTTTCTACAAATGTGGAAAACTGCCATAAAATAAACATAAGTATAGTCTGCAGGATCAAGACAATTGTCCACCTACTCACACTTCCACTAATACCCAATGGATAGAGGGGGGGGTGAAATTAAATAAATTTATTAGCCATCTTTCAAAATATATTTTCTCCCGAGGTGGTATACAGCATCTGATAAAATGAGTTTAAAACATATATGATATTAAAATAATAGATCTTATAATAACGACAAGCAGAAAACAAAATCATACCATCTAGTGCCCCCTAAAAGATTTGCAATATTTATTCAAGCATGTGATAAGAATAGAATTTGACCTTATCGTAAATACAAAGATTAAAAACAAGGATACAAAAACCTCAAAGTACAGCCTTGCACAGAACCCGTACAGTTCAAAAATGTCAGGTGGCTGAATTCATGAACTATAAGATTGTAATAATAGCCTCATATCAACATGTATAAAAACATGAAATAGGATATTTTCAGTGAAGTTCTATGAGCCCATCAAATGCCAAATGCATTTCCACTTGGTCAGCCTCCCTTAGTGGCATATATTCTTGTGTAAACGTTCCTTATGCATGAGTTCAGTATCTCAAGATATCAGTCTTGGTAACAGCAAGTTGATTACTCAAGTTACATATTTTTGTTAGGAGACCAGAAATTTCTACTTACTACTTATCAAACCTTTATTAGGCATTTTACAAATAAAACCACGAGAGATAAAATCGCGTACAAGAGCCTTAAAATATATACAAGGAGGCAACAGTTGGGTACGTAGGCTGATTGTATGTGTATATATTTATATACACCGGTATATATATATATGAACTCTGGAGTTTTTTCCTGTTAAACTACTCCTTGGAGCACTGCTGCCAAAAACTCTGCTACCCCCGCAGTCACCCTTTGATCAATGTCGGACAGACAGAATCCAACACTTCCAGAAATTTCATATATGAGTTCTTTAAGAACTCTTGGATGGATGCCACATGGACCCGACAATTTGTTTTGGGAGTGAGAAAGTGTCCCATCAATTTTAGCTGTTATGCTGTATTACTAAATCTCCATCTAGAGTAAGGAAGACATTCAAACCTGTGCTGGACGGAAAAGACAAGCACTTTTACAACTATTAT